>JADANK010000315.1:0-269880 GCA_021292215.1 Lophura nycthemera
CGTTATGATGCGGAATACCGTAAACAAAATTATAAAAATCTGACATTCCACCCCTTATTCCACATCCACTTACCTCATGCTTAAATATATATAACATATATACAAAACAAGCAATAATTAAAATGCATCACACCACAATTCCATATACATATATATCCAGGGAATTACAGACTGCACTCCCTCAACATCAAATTCCCTTGCAGTACACACTGAATATCCCCATCTTTCTGCATCACCCACCAAGTGGACCCATGTCCCTGGGCAAAAACAGTTCCACCAAGAGGTTTGCCCCTTCCAGAAGCTGGAAGGACCCAAACTGCTTTTCCCAATGTGCTCTTTACATGTACTACAGGGACCTTATCTCCCTCTACGGTACGTAGGGAGCTGGATTGGGTAGGACCATCTCGATTGATAGATCCTCTAGTGTTAACCAACCAGGTGGCTTCTGCCAAATGATTCGCCCAATGCTTAAATGCTTTCAAAACCCATTGTATCGCTCAGATTTACCAGAAGCTGGTGCGTGATAGGGGATATGATAAATCCACTCAGTGCCATGATCTTTGGCCCTTGTCTTGTCGTGTGGCGCTCCACACAGCAGATTTCCATCTGCGATGCTTCCCCACAATACGACACGATCCATCAGTGAACAGGGCATATTTCTTTTCATTTTCTGGTAATTCATTGTGTGGTGGGGCTTCTGTACCACACAATAACTCTTCTCCTGGTGATGTTCCAAACTTTTTACCTTCAGGCCAGTCCGTGATCACCTCTAGGATTCCTGGACGGCTGAGGTTCCCCATCCACACTCGTTGCATAATCAATGCAATCCACTTGCTCCAAGTGGCATCAGTAGCATGATGGGTAGAGGGAACCTTTCCCTTGAAACATCCATTTCAGCACTGGCAGTCGAGGTGCCAGAAGGAGCTGCGTTTCAGTTCCGACTACTTCGGAAGCAGCCCGAACCCCCTCATACGCGGCTAAGATCTCCTTTTCAGTTGGAGCGTAGCACTCTTCCGACCCCCTGTACGCTTGACTCCAGAATCCCAGTGGTCGGCCTCGGGTCTCTCCCGAGGCTCTTTGCCACAGACTCCAAGTGGGACCTTTCTCTCTGTCACAGAGTTAACTAGATCAATCCATGCCCCTGACAGGGGGGGCAGTAGGCCCCTGGTCCTCCCCAGCCCCACAGAATGGGAAGGAGAAGGGAAAAGGGGTAGGGAGATGGGAGCTGGGCTCAAGGAAGGAAAAAAAAACAGTGGCAACGATCTATGGAGGAAAACTTATTTTACTAACTATGATATCGGAATGCAAGAAAATGCAATATAATACAATCTAATTGAAATTGAGACTAATAAATCAAACGGGGGGGGAGAGAGAGTTCCTGAGACCGAGTCAACCCTGAAAAGCTTGATACAGCCAGGAAAACACCCTCCAACACCCCCTGCAAGGCAATAAGAGACCGCCCAACCAGGAAGGGCCAGATCCCATGACTTCCACAATATCAGGGACAGGTACCCGGAATTGGAGCATTAACACTTAAACTCCCAATGCACTATGTGATGTTATTATGTAGAATACCGAAAACCAAAAAACACAAAATCATGACACCTAATTCTCAAATGTAGTTTTGCAAGTCCTCCATAGAGGACCATAGGCCGGTATTTAATGGTACAGCACTCCTATATGCCCATGTTGCACAGCATGCAGTCATTAACCATGTAATCAACAAATGATTTTCTTTGTTATGTTGGACAGCTGCATATAGTCGTTGCCTGAGGGCAGGGTGAGTGGTAATGGATGCCAGTTGTGAAATTTCTGGTCCATTCACCACAACACTTTCTGCCCCCATGTCATATAATTGGGGCAGCCATGCACTCTCACGGTTTTTGTCTAAACCGCTGAACTAAATCCATTAATACAGCTGCCATGAATGGGTGAGCTGTTACACGTAGCATGCACTGGGCAGGGGGCCACTGGTCAGAGGGCATCCCCGCTGGCCTATCCTGCATTTTATTTTGGGGTTTTTTTTTTTTTGAGTTACAACTGGCCAGATCTCAAAGGGATCTAGCTCTAGTGGAGCCTCAAGATTCTACCTTTTAGTGCTTTCATTTGCAGAGTCCAGTTTCCGTGGATTCTCTTGTACAGGATCCTCAGCAATTTCTGGAGAGATATTCTGGATTTTTTGTAGGGAAATGATAGCATTAGGTTTTTTCCCCTCTCAAAATTGCAACCTGTCTTTCCAGTTCTTCAATACCGTCATGCAATAGTTGATTTTCATCAGCGAGAGTCGCTTCAGTTATATTTAGCCAGTTCAAGGCCATCAGCAGTGGCCATGCCACCGTGGAGGCAGCTAACTGTCATTCTCAAGTAGTGAGTATGTTTTTGTTAAGATGATTGAAATACTCAGCCAGGCAGGCTGGGGACTCCTGAACATTACTTCCATCCCGCAAGGCCCCCATTTTTCAACAATACAAGCAATCCCATGATATGGGGATCCTAGGGATCCCGGGATGTGCCCTGACAAAACTTCACTCATAGGGCTAGTCTTCCCCCGTGCAAGCCATCCCATGATATTGTTCAAAAATGTCATGGTAATTACTTTAGGAGGTCTGTTATTGGGTACCTTTAAAGATATTTGGCTGCCTGCCTCACCAAAATGTAGAGCAAATGAAGGCAATGACAGAGCCTTTATTTGAGAAATAGGTGCTATAGGAAAAGATATCCAAGAGGAATTAACTCACCTTTCCCAGTAACAGTTTGGAGAAAGGGACAAGCTGAGGAATGCAGCCCTCCCCTGTTCATATCCTCACGCCGCAGGGGAGAAGGGCAGGGGAAAAGGGGGACCCGTGCAGACTCAGATTGCATGAAAAGTATT
Source organism: Lophura nycthemera (assembly GCA_021292215.1). Lineage (NCBI taxonomy): Eukaryota > Metazoa > Chordata > Aves > Galliformes > Phasianidae > Lophura > Lophura nycthemera. The sequence continues at coordinate 2,873 of JADANK010000315.1, forward strand.
GCAAAGACAGAAGGGGAGGCTCTACCCCCCCCCTCCAGGGACTCACATAGCTCACCCATTGGTTCAGGCTGTGACCTTGGAATTCCACTACAGTGGGCGATCACTACTTCCCTGCGCATAGAACTCCAGACAAAGGCTCGGCGAAATGAGCGTGGAAACATGCAGCCCGTCCCAACTAAAAATCTGCTTTTTATCTCAGTGTCATGGTTTTATGATTTTTGCTATCAGTATTCCACATCATAACATCATGTAAAGCTCGGGGAATTAAAGAGTTAATACTCCAGTTCTGTGGACTGACAACTTTCTGGATACCTGGTTCTCAGAAGAACTACATACCCCATGGGACTTCTCATTCAGAGGGAAAGATAAGACCTGCAAGTCACAGGACTCTCTCACTGCCTGGCCGTGTGGGGGTGTGCTCCCCAGCCATTTCACCTTCAATCCAGAGTAAGGCCTTCGGTTTCAGACACTCTCTCATTTTATTAGATTTATTAGCCTCAGTTCCAATTATATATTCTATTACACTGTGCTATTTAGCATTCCAATATCATATTTGGTAAATTAACTTCCCCCCCAGATCACTGCCACTGTTCTGCTTTTAGGCCTATCTCCCTTCCCCGTTTACCTTTCCCAGGGAAAGGGGAAAAGGGTCCCCTGCCCTATTAGTCACAGAACCAGGATGAATCAGCCTATAAACCATCAACATCCACCCCTCCCCCCTCCTTTTGGGACAGCGGGCCTGTGGGCCTGCTGTCCCCCTGTCACAGGCACAGATAGGTCTAGATAACCCTGTGACAGTTATTGGTGGAGAACGCAGATAAACTGAACCAAATCTGAACCTTTTAACGTTAACAGAAAAAAAAAAAGAGGATTTCATAAAATCAGAGAGTTGCAGAGCACCATAGCTAGCTTTGTCCTTCATAGATTAGATTGTAGGCTGGGCCATCTGCCAGACTCTGGACACTGTTCCAAGCTTTGTCTTAGTTCGAATTTTTTTTTTTCCTCTCTTTTCAGCAACTGCAAGCCATGAAGCTGTTCTTCATTTTAGAAGCACTGTATAAAGGATTAAAGGCCATTATGTTATTTGTAACTTACTGGTTGGAGGACAGGCTGAAGGAGCTGGGCTTGTTCAGCCTGGAGAAAAGAAGGCTGCGGGGTGACCTCATTGCAGCCTTTCAGTACCTAAAGGGAGCCTACAAAGAGGAGGGGAATCAACTCTTTGAAAGGGTGAGTGACAGCAGGACAAGGGGAAATGGTTTTAAGTTGAGGGAGGGGAGATTTAGATTGGACATCAGGGGGAAATTCTTTACAGAGAGAGTGGTGAGGTACTGGAACAGGCTGTCTAGAGAGTTTGTGGATGCCCCGTCCCTGGAGGTGTTCAAGGCCAGATTGGATGAGGCCCTGGGCAGCCTGGTCTAGCATTAGGTGGGATGATTGGTGGCCCTGCGTGTGGCAGGGGGGTTGGAGATTCATGATCCTTGAGGTCCCTTTCAACCCTGGCAATTCTGTGATTCTTATTAAGTTAATCATTTTCTGTTGTGGAATTGTGTATACATATAACCAAGTAAGAGCACTGATGAAGACACCTGCCTGGTACCTATAAGCAATGTTTTATGATTTGAAAATAGACAATTACATTCCAGATGGAGTAGCTAACTTCACAAACAACATGATGTTCAAACCAGTTTTCCAGGCTCTCTTCTCAGTTCCTTATGCGTTTTCTGGAATGCCAAATTAATGGTTATAGAATCATAGAATCACAAGGTTGGAAACAGCCTGTAAGATCATCCAGTCCAACCGTCTTCACACTAGCACTGCATAATAACCTACTAACAATCTCGCAGCTCCTCGTCCCCAATGCCTCTTGAACACTCCAGAGATGGCGAACTCCACCACCTCCCTTGGGCAGCCTATTCCGATGCGACCATTCTTGAGGAAAAAGTTCTTCCTTAGTCACCCTAAACCTCTTCTGGTCAACTTGCGCCGTTTCCCCAGTCTGTTCTCGCCTGGGAGAAGAGGCCAACGCCTCTTCCACAACCTCCTTCAGGGAAAAAGGGGTGACTGAAGACGTCTCCCTGAGCCTCCTCTTCTCCAGACAAACAACCCAGCTCCCTCAGCCGCTCCTCATAGACTTGTGTTCAGACCCCTCACCAGTTTCGTTGCCCTTCTCTGGACACGCTCCAGGGCTCAATGTCTTTTGTAGTGGGGGCCCAAAACTGAACACAGTACTCGAGGTGGGCCTTCACCAGTGCTGAGTACAGGGGATGATCACTCCCTGCTCCTACTGGCCACACTATTTCTAATCAGGCCAGGATGCCTGGCCCTTTGGCCACCTGGGGACACAGTCGTCATGTTCAGCCGAGCATAACCAACACCCCCAGGTCCCTTTCCTTTCACAATCATCCAGCCACTCTCCCCAAGCCTTAGCACTTGCATGGGGTTTTGTGCCCAAATGCAGGACCCGGCACTTGGCCTTGTTGAAACCTCATCCAATCCTAGCCCCGCGATCCAGCTTATCTAAGTTCCTTGAGGGCCTTCCTACCCTTCAGCAGATCAACCCACCTCCCAGTTTGGTGTCATCGCAAACTTACTGAGGGTGCACTCAATCCCCTCGTCAGGTCATTGATAAAGATATAAACAAAAAGGCCCCCCAGTAAACCGACCCCTGGGGGACACCACTTGAAAACAGGTCCCAGCTGGATTAACTCCATTAACCACCACCCTTGGCACGCCCCCAGCCAGTTTTTACCCAAAGGATGTGTACCCTATCCAGGCCGGGTCAACCAGTTTCCCCAGAAGAAAGCCTTGGAGAGGACCATGTCAAAGGCTTTGCTGAAGCCTAGGTAGACAACATCCAACAGCCTTTCCCTTTCATCTACCAGGGTGGTCACCCAGTCATAGAAGGAATTGGGTGGTCAAGCACGACCCGCCTTTCATGAACCCGTTGCTGGCAGGGGCCTGAATCCCTGGTCACCACATACATGCCATACGATCTCCCCCAAGATATTTGCTCCATTACTTTCCCCAGTAACCGAGGTCAGGCTGGACAGGCCCTTTAGTTCCCGGATCCTCCTTACGGCCTTCTTGAAGATGGGGTCACATAGCAAGCCTCCAATCCTCTGGGACCTCTCCAGTTAACCAGGAGCGCTGACAGATGGCCGAGAGGCGGCTCGCAATCACCCTGTCAGCTCCCTCAGCACCCGAGGGTGTAGGCCATCCGTTCCCATGGACTTGTGACAGTCCATCGAGGGGAGTTCTTGACTGTCTCCACCTGAATCGCTGGGGGTGCTTTCTGAGTAGCATCCCAGACTTCCAGATCAGGGCATAAAAATGCCCAGAGGATACTGGTCTGGTCTTAAAGGCAAGATTGTAAAGAAGGCATTGAGGGACCTCAGCCTTTCCTTGTCCTCAGTGGCCACCATTCCCTGCTGCATCGAGTAAAGGATGAGAATTGTCCTTGGTTCTTCTTTTGCTGTTGATATATTTTAAAGGATTTTTTTTTGTCCTTTTTATTGCGGGCCAATTGAGTTCAAGTTGGGCTTTTGCCTTCCTAACTTCCTCCTGCATACCTTAGTACTTCCTTGTAATCTCCCCAACTAGCCTGTCCCTTCTTCCAGAGGACGTGAAACTCTCCTTTTTCTCCCTGAGTCTCAACAGCAGTTCCGGCTCATCCACACCGGTCACCTTACCCTGCGGCTTGCCTTACGGCACTCAGGGACAGCCTGTTCTTGCGCCTTTTAAGTTTCCTCTTGAGAAGCGTCCAGGCTTCCTGGACCCCTTCACCCTTAAGAAGTGACTCCCAAGGGACCCGTGCTACAAGCACCCCTGAACTGATCAAAGTCCGCCCTCTGGAAGTTCAAGAAAGAGTTTCTTGCTGGTCACTCTCTTGACACCTCCAAGAATAGAGGAATTCTACAGTTCTATGGTCGCTCTGCCCAAGCCGGTCCCCAACCTTCACATCTCCCACCATCCTTCTCTGTTAGCGAAGATCAGGTCTAGCAGGGCACCACCCCTGGTAGGCTCTCCTACCCAGTTGCATAAGGAAGCTATCCTCCACGCACTCTAAAAACCTCTGGACTGCTTCCTTGTGCTGTATTTATTACTTCCAACATATGTCAGGGAAGTTGAAGTCTCCATGAGAAAAGCGCTGGCGATCGCGTGACTTCTGCGAGCTGCTCATAGAAAGCTTCATCCAAATCTTCATCCTGGTTAGGCGGTCTATAGCAGACCCACCAAGATGCCGCCACTACAGGCCTTCCCCTGATCCTTACCCATAGACACTCCACTCTGTCATTACAAACCCCAGCTCTTCAACATCAAAACAGTCTTTGATATTAAAGGGCCACACCACCACCCTTCTTTCCTGCTTCCCTTCTGAAAGCTGTAAACCACTATCACAGCACTCCGTCATGGGATGGTTCCCCCCATGGTTTCAGTAATGCAACAAGGTCATTAATTCGCCTGATTCACAATCACTTCCAACTCATCCTTCTTGTTGCTCATGCTGCGTGCATTGATTATAGATACACTTCAGTCGGGTCGTCTGTCCTCCCCCCAGCTTAATCATTGTTTCTTAGGCTATCTCTTGCGGGGCCTGGTTTGTCCCTTTCCCCCTTTCCTAGCTAGTTTAAAGCTCTTTCTATAAGCCCCGCTAGCTCTTGCACTAGTATTCGTTGCCCCCTTAGAGATAGGCGGGTTCCACGGACAGACAACAGGCCAGGGGACGAGTAAACCGCCCCGTGATCAAAGAATCCAAAGTTTCTGGCTCAACACCAGCCTCCGAGCCAATTATTCATTGCTCGTATTTTCCAATCCCGCTTGGTGTCCATTACTGCCCCCCCGAAAGTATAGAGCAAAAGATCACTTGAGCTCCCGCTGCTTGAACTAAACGCCCTAAATCCCTGAAATCTTTTTTCATGGTTCATAGACTTGTCTGAGCAATTTCATCACTGCCCACCTGAACTACAAGCAATAGGAAGTAGTCATGTTATTAATTCCCCTCAATGTATTCCTCTTCATTTAGATTATCCGGAGGAAGCCTTGCCGAAAATCAGAAAATACTGAGTAGCAGGGAATATGGAAAGGTTTAGGAGAAGTCTTAGAAGCATGGGGACCCCCGGTATCAAGGGATATCTCTCTTGAACACCTGCAGGATCCCAAGAAACTAAGCAAGTATTCAAGTAAGGAATGGTGCGGCTTAGGTAGATCTGAAGAGGTACAACTTATTTGGGGCTTGGCTCATACTTCCCAAGCTCTATACAATACTATTTTGGAGAAAGAAAGTTTCCAAGTTAAGATTCAAGCCAAAGGGGGAAGTCTGCAAGTCAAACCTAATCAATCACAGAAAGCACTAGTATCAGTGTCAGTTGCCCCTGTAGAAGGACAGAAGTGAAAACAGATGTCATTGCGTCTAGAACAAAAAGAAGCAGAGGAGGCAGAGGAAGATCCAGGCAAGGGGCCCTTCCTAAAACCACCATCATCAATAAAGGCAACAGAAAAAAAATAAGAGACATGGAAAGGAGAACAACAAAGAGGGACCTCTGAAGTTGACTGAAGTCGAAGACTCAAGAAAGGAGTTTACACAACACCCAAATGAAACTCTTGTTACCTAGTTGCTTCGCTGTTGGGACAGCAGGGCCAGTAGCATGTCCCTAGATGGTGACAAAGCTCACCAACTAGGAGATCTTTTCTAACCTTAATGATTCTACAATCAGCATAAGCCATACGCACCCAGCTCAGACAGGCTCATCGCAGTCCTATTGCGCACTCAACAAATATACAATTAGAAGTAAAAAGAAATAATCAAAAACAAATGAAATACTCACCCACATCCTAGGCTCATAAAAAAAACCAATAAACAATCAAAAAGAAGCAATCTCCAGAATGAGAGCTATCCTTAGTGGCAGTCAGCCCTTAAATGAGGTCTAGGAGAGGTGGAGCCAGGCTCCACCCCTTCCGGTCACACAGGTGAATTGCCTTCACCTGTGCTCCCATGGCTGACTCCGTGCTTGCCTCAGGTGATCAATCAGTGGTTCAGGCCATGATTCAACAGTTCCCATATACCCATGCTCAGGCACATGGTAATGGGTGCAGTCCTGACTTTGAGTTAATTCAACATTTCCAGAGTCTGAACATTACTTTTCTCATTTAACACTTTGGAGCTGCAGATTTATTTAATGTGGTTGCTTCAAAGTCTGTCCACTTCCCAATTCACTCTACTCATTTTGTCCCAGCACATTACCTAACGATGTCAACATATGGATATTTTTATCTTGCTGCTTTGCATAGACAGCCTTCTCATTCTATTTTTAAATCTACACGTGCTGTGGCAGTGGTATTTGTTTCAGCACTTGATGTTTTCCCTGTGCTAATAAGTACTGATCAGCTAGTAATATCAATTTTTCTGAGATCCATTAGCATCACTTGGCACGACAAATGACTGGCTGTTGGGCAGGAGCTGGTGTGGGTGCTCCTGTTTGGCTGCAGCCTTCACACAGGGACAGGCACTCCAAGATGGGCACCCGGGGATGGGCACCCTGGGACAGGCACCCTGGTATGGGCACCACAGGATGGGCACCACAGGATAGGCACTTGGGAATGAGCACCCTGGAATGAGCACCCCGGAATGGGTACCCAAAGTGGAGCACCTGCATAAGGGTAACCAAGGAATGGGCACCTCAGGACAGGCACTTGTCATGGTTTTATGATTTTTTTGTTATTGGTATTCCACATCATAACATCACGTACTGCACTGGGAGTTAAAGAGTTAATGCTCCAGGTCCAGGTACCTGGTTCTCAAAAGAGATGAAGAACTACATACTACATACCCCAGAGGACTTTGCGTTTTTCTGTTTCCATTTTCCATTCAGAGGGAAAGATAAAACTGTTCGCATATCACGAGATGTGCCCTCTTTTCCCTTCTGCTCATCCCAGCTAGATGTCTCGCCTCAGCATTAGAGTAAGCCCTTCGGTTTTTGGACATTCTCTCTCATTTTATTTGATTTATTAGCTTCAGTTCTAATTATATTGTATTATAGTGCGTGAAGTAGTTTGTTTCTCCTCAGATCATTGCCACTGTTTTGTTTTTAGGCCCATTTCTCCGTCCTTTCCCCTTTTCCCTTTCCCGGGGCGTGGGTCCGTGGGTCCCCCCGCTCTGCTAGTCATGGAACCAGGCTGAACCAGCCCGTAAACCGTTGACAGCATCCCAGGATGGACACAGCTGGAGACCACCAGAAGGAGCCTGAGGACAGAGAGAGACAGGGAACAGAGCCCAGGGATGGAGGTAACACTGGGGCTAAAGCCCAAGGGAGGCGGCGAGACAGAACAAGGTGTAGCTGGTGAGGTGTGACTGTACCTGGTCAAGTATCCAGTGCTGGTTTCAGCAATGCTTCCAATCTCTGTGAAAAATAAAATAATTGCTGTTTAAGGCTCCACTGTGAAGCAGAAATGGAATAGGATGCATGATCATGCTGCTCCTGGTCCCAGTGCGGTGGTGTGGGATACCCTGGGAGAGGGCCCCCCAGGAGCAGCATGGCTCCAGCCACTGTATGCTCTGTATGGACCTGAGTATTCCACCTTTGGTGTTGTGTCCATGGTCACTTTTTGTAAGAGTGCATTGAAATGACAAAACCAAGAAAGTGGTGCAGTTTGCACTATGGAACAGCATCTGTGCAGGTGCCTTAAGGAATACTAATCAGGAACTGTTACATACTGTAGCACATGGGAAGTACCTCCCTTATCATGGCACGAGATGGCTACAGGATATTCCATCTTCCTTGGCGTGGGTTGGGTCTGCTTTGTTGGTGTATGGGAACTGCTGAGTCATGGCCTGAACCTCTGATTAATCACCTGAGGCAAGCAATGAGTCAGCCCTGGGAGCACAGGTGAAAACAATTCACCTGTGCTGCAGGAAGGGGTGGAGCCCGGCTCCACCTCTCCTAGACCCATTTAAGAGCTGACTACCAGTGGGGAAGGTTCTTTCTCTCTGTGGAAGATCTACTGTACTGGAGTTTCCTGAGTGATCCCACAATATGGGTAAGCATCCTATTTATTCTCTTTATCTTGCTGTACCTAACTTTCTTGCTTATTTCATTATTTTAACATCATGATATTATTTCATTATATAATATTCCTTTATGTAATTTTCATTGATTATACAATTGGTAAGCTAGGCAGGCAAGCCAAATATACTAAAACTTACATTATGTCCTTTTTTTGGAATTTCTGTAAATGGTTCAAGGGGGAGAACGCTGCCCCCCTAGATTAAAAAATTCCAGGGTAGATCCCAGGATTTGCAGGATCCCGTTATTATGAATTGGCAATTATCACTGAAAAATAGGGTCCCCTATGTGTTGTGGGAAATGTTTCCCCATATTGCCTAGCAGATTACTTTCAGGGACTAGGCGAAGATATATTAGTCACAAGAGAAAGGTAACTAGCTGCTTCTACAGTGGTATGGCCACTATAAAATGCTTTAAACAATACTGAAATAAGGAATAATATTTCAGTGAACACCCATTGATGGCCTATATGGGACAGATGGAACGTAAGACAGACCTGCACCTGACGACTGCATGCCTCTAGTAACTTCGTCGAGCACTGGCCCATACAAGAATATCAACGTTCACCAATCGTCACTTGTCTTGAATTGTACCAACACGCGTTGTGATGGAAATTGTATAAGCGTCGTGATATAGTGGGTCTCTGTATTAGGAAAAGCTTACCTGTTAGTCAACCTGATCATTGGTTCATGCTGTGAAGGGGTGGAGTGTATGGGAACTACTGAGTCAGGGCCTGAACCTCTGATTAATCACCTGAGGTGAGCAATGAGTCAGCCCTGGGAGCACAGGTGAAAACAATTCACCTGTGCTGCAGGAAGGGGTGGAGCCTGGCTCCACCTCTCCTAGACCCATTTAAGAGCTGACTACCAGTGGGGAAGGATCTCTCTCTCTCTCTTCGGAAGATCCACTCTACTGGAGTTTCCTGAGCGATCCCACGATACGGGTAAGCCTCCTATTTTTTCTCTTTGTTTCGCTGTGCCTAACTTTCTTGCTTATTTCATTATTATATCATCTTAATATTATTTGATTTATATATTATTCCTTTATATAATTTTCATTGATTATACAGTTGGGTGCGTGCTGACCCTCTCTTTCTTTGTCTCCTGTCCACCCCTTCTCCAAGCATGGAAGCACAGTGAGCAAGAGCCAAACAAAGAAAGGAACAACTCCCAGAAGAAATATTGCCTAGTTTTCACTGACTTCCAGCACCCAATGCTTTCCACCATCGTCAAGGAGAACAAGCACCCATCCAAATAAATGCAGATCACCGTTTCCCAGCAGCTGGGCCTGGAGTTCACCACTGTCAGCAACTTCTTCATGAATGCCCAGTGGCACAGCCTGGAGAAGTGGCAGGATGACCTGAGCTCTGGAGACTCCTCCTTGGCCCCCAACACTTGTACCAAAGCCTTGATCGCTGAGATTGCTGCTTTGGAGCTGGTCCAGCCAGAAGCGCAGCAACTGACTGTGAGGTACAGGGGGGTTTTGGTTGGTTCCCTCGCTCAGGGATCCCCGAGAGAGCAGAGCAGCCAGGCAGCCCTTGCCCGGGCAGTTCTTGCGAGAACTTGGCTCTTGTGAGGCCCCATCTGGAGTACTGTGCTCAGGCCTGGGGCCCCCAGTACAAGAAGGACACGCTGCTCTTGTAGCAGGTCCAGAGGAGGGCCACTAAGATGAGCAGAGGGCTGGAGCACCTCTCCTATGAGGAAAGGTTGAGGGAACTGGGCTTGTTTAGCCTGGAAAAGAGAAGGTCTCATTGTGGCCTTCCAGTGCTTGAAGGGAGCATATAAATAGGAGGGGAAATGACTGTTTACATGGGTTGACAGCGAGAGGCCAAGGAGGAATGGTTTTAAACTGAGACAGGGGAGGCTTAGGTTAGATATTAGGAGGAAATTTTTCACTCAGAGGTTGGTGATGCACTGAAACAGGCTGCCCAGAGAGGTTGTGGATGCCCCCTCCCTGGATGCATTCAAGGCCAGGCTGGATGTGGCTCTGGGCAGCCTGGTCTAGTGGTTGGCGATCCTGCACATAGCAGGAAAGTTGAAACTAGATGATCATTATGGTCCCTTTCAACCCAGGCCATTCTATGATTCATTATGATCAGATCCTGATCTGAACTATGTCTGAGGTTTCAGCAGTTCACATGACAATTTGGTAATTTGTTCAGATGTTCTGTTTGGTCAAAGTCACAGTGATCCCAATCATGACATGCAGACCTAGATCCAAATTCAGGGGCAGAGTGATGCCCAGTGTATCACTCTGTTTTGTCCCAACATTTAAACGAAAGCTTTTTAATTTTTCAAAATGATTGCAGTCATTTTCCAAATTTTACATTTGGAAAAAAAAAATTAAAAAGCCTTGTCTGTCCAGGAAAGTTTTCTGCAAAGTAAATTCAGGATCCTCACAGCGACCAAGCTGACAACATGTACCAGTTCTGGGAATCAGAACTTACTCAAACATGGATTTCCCAGACCTCCTTTATATTTATAAATTTTATTTGTAATAATATAATTTATAATAATATTTATATTTATGAAGGGGAATTTTTACTGTTGAAATTTATTTTAATTGACAGCTTAAAATGGTTTTATTTTTTCCTGACAGTTGTGGTTTTTAACCTAATATATTATCTAGATTAAATAAACTACATTACTGATAGTCTTAGAGTAGGTCCTATAATCTCTGTTCAGTCCAAATCCCACCTAGTTTCATTTTATCTTTAAAGTACAGTGGGAGTTTTGCCTGAATATGGAATCAGGGTCAGATGTTAGTTGTTTTTAACTATTTAATTCAGCCACTTATGAATTTGGATTAATTTTGCTTATTTATCCTTTTTACTGTCATAGAGCATCAGAGATGCCAGCCTATGTTAGTAGTGTCATAGGTTGAAGGTCATTTGTCTCACGACAGGGGGCCTCCCTCTCCCTACGCTTTCCTCCACAGAAAGCCAGCAGAGAAATGAAAAGAAGGGATTACAGCTCGATTTAAGGTAAAAGCAAAACTAATTTACTAGAAATGGTAAAGGAATGTGAGATAATGCAATATAAAAAGAATCAAGGGTAATAAATCAAACAAATGGGAGAGAGCGATGCCTTCTAACCATGCTGTAAATGGCGGTACAGACAGACGTAAAGCCATGGTTACATCACTTCCTTTCCTACCAGAAATATGTGGGAATAACTAGCTGCTGTGAACTGTAGTTTCCATTCAGCAACACTAGGAACTGCAGATTCCTGTCAGCTGTCCCAGCTCTGACAGTTCTCTGCATGATGTTATGACATGAAATACCTACAGAAACACATGACAAGTAGATACACTTAAAAGTTAGTTTCGCTTCCTAAAGCAGCCAAGTTCTGTTACAGACAGAAGGAAAATGACAAGTTACATAAAACATGAGTCTAATTTTAGCTTTTTCTTTTAATTGATTTTAATTGTTCAATATAAAAATTTAAATAATTTAACTTAATCTCTACCCACCTGATTAGAAAGTGTGGTGTAACTTTATTAAGTTTTAGTAATATAATTTAATTATTTAACTTATTCATCATCATCCCAGTATGCCCTTGTATAGTTTTTACTTTTTATTTAGAATTATCTTTAAACCACTACAGATAATTTTATGTCTGAAAACAGAGCAGATTTTGAGGACAAGCAATGAATATTCAACCTAAAACTGTGAATTCGGAAACAACAGGAAAAGGAGATGCTGAGATACTTTTCCTGAACTTTGTGGTTTCTTAAAACTTAAGCTGGGGGAAAAATAATTAATGCCAAGCGAAAAAGAGAGAAATCCTTAATCTAGCTGCTTCAAAAAATGGACTTCTGTGCGTGCAAAAAAGATTAAAAATAAGGATCATAGGGATTGGAAAGGACCTCCAGAGATCATTGAGTTCAACCCCCCTGCCAAAGCAGGTTCCCTACACCAGGTCGCACAAGTAGGTGTCCAGGTGGGTCTCGAATATCTCCAGAGAAGGAGACTCCACAACCTCCCTGGGCAGCCTGTTCCAGTGCTCCGTCACCCTCACCGTAAAGAAGTTCTCTTTGCGCACATTGGCAAACTTCCTATGCCCAGTTTCTGGCTGTTTCCCCTTTGTCCTGCTCCTCCACACACTGCTGAAGAGTCTGGCCTCGCACTCTGCCCCCGCCACCTTAGGTATTTACAGACCTGGATCAGGTCCCCTCTCAGTCTTCTCTTCTCAAGGCTAAACAGACCCCAGTCACTCAGCCTTTCTTCGTAGGGAAGATGCTTCAAGGCCTTCACACATCTTTGTGGCCCTCCGTGGACTCTTCCAAGAGGTCCTGTCTTTTTTGACTACGGGTACACAGTGACTCTCCAGGTGGGCCTTACCAGGGCAGAGTAAGGGGGCGGATCACCTCCCTTGAACCTGCTGGCCACACTCTTTTTAATGCACCCCAGAATGCCATTGGCCTTTTTGGCCACAAGGGCACACTGCTGGCTCATGGCCAACCTGTCCACCAGAACACCCAGGTCCCTCTCTGCAGAGCTCCTCTCCAGCAGGTCATCCCCCAACCTGTACCGGTGCATGCGATTATTCCTCCCCAGATGCAAGACTCTACACTTGCTTTGTTGAAACCTCATAGGTTCTTCTACGCCCAGCTCTCCAGGCTGTCCAGGTCTTGCTGAATGGCAGCACAGCCTTCAGGCGTGTCAGACAATCCTCCCAACTTCGTATCATCAGCAAACTTGCTGAGGGTGGCCACTATCCCCTCATCAAGGTCATTGATGAAGATATTGAACAAGACCGGACCCAGCACTGACCCCTGGGGAACACCGCTAGTTACAGGCCTCCAGCTGGACTCTGCACTGCCAATGACGACCCTCTGTGCTCTGCCAGTCAGCCAGTTCTCAACCCACCTCACTGTCCACTCATCTATCCCACACTTCCTCAGCTTTGTTATAAGGATGTTGTGGGAGACAGTATCAAATGCCTTGCTGAAATCAAGGTAGACTACATCCACTGCTCTCCACCCATCCAGTGACAAGATCATAGAAGGCTACCAGGTTGGTCAAGCATGACCTCCCCCAGTGAACCCATGCTGACTACAAAAAAAGGAAAAAAGAAAGTAAAAACCTTTATATTTTTAGTGGGAACCAAAGAGGCTACCTCACTGACTTTTTTCATTTGTGATTTTAATCATGTTCATGATACCAAAGATACCAAAGATTTCTTTGTGTGGTCTGCATTTTGCTTATGCTCTTTTATAGTTTTAACTTTTCTCTCCTATATGCATTAATGTACAGCTGCAATTCAGATACCCCAAAGAAATACTTCTGGTGGAAGCTGCTAATTCTGAAGACAACATTTTCTGTATTTTCCTTATGACTTTCTGCCAGCCAAAAAGGTCTGAGGCTGCACAGCAGGTGAGGCCATCACCTCCTACACCCACCAGAGCCCAGTGGCCAGAGCACTTGTGTTGAGCCGGGTATGGATGTGAGCAGTGTTTCCAGCTCAGCCCTTGGTGCATGGCTGTAGGCTGCTGTGTGGCTAAAGAGGTGGGATTCCTCGACCAAGTTTCAGCCAGAGAAAATAAGCATCTAGTCTCGTGCTCAAACAGAGCCCTGGGCACAGGGAAGAACAGGTCTGTCCATTCTTTGATCTTCTGTAGGTGCCAGCAGTGGGGAAGAGCCTGTCACCCTGTGTTACTCTGTGTTGCTCCATGTCACACCAAATCAGGATCTGTCACAGAAATGGAGTGTGAACCTCATGAGATCTATTTTCTTGACGCGTTTCTTATATATCAAGTTCTCTAAAGAGATGCAGTACCACCCAGCTTTATGCCTTGCTGCAGCTCTCCTAGGGAGCATTGCATATGTTCTTAATTCAACCTGGAAGATGTTTTTGCCATGCTTAAGCCATTATTTTTTACATAATGCAGTGTGATTCTTTGCTAGTCTGAACTGATGTTTCAAAGAAAGGCAGCCCTGCCCCAAGGTGTACGCAGGCTGCACTAGGCTGCAGGCCTGGCCTCCCGCTGCGGATCCACAGTGACAAAGTGCCTATGTCTCAACACAAAAACTCCACTTTAATTAAATGTTGCCTTCTATTTTGTATTTCACCTTCAAGTCTATATTGGAAAATAGAGGGACTTATCAAATGTGCTTTTCATTATCTCTCTCTGTGTATTCCTTCAGTAAAAAAATAACGATTCTCAAGATGTCTTCCTGGTGTGGAGGAGCCACTGGCCACATGCAAGGTGAGCTCTCCACACCATGGCCTCTCATCACACCCTGTACAGAAGGGTCAGGGATGGGACAGACACAGATAATGTTCAGAATTGGCAAGCTCTTCTTGACAACAATCGTGTTTCGTACCAGACCCATGCTTCACTTGCAAAGTGTGACATTATCACATGATGAGTGCCTTGCTTGAACCAAAGCAACAATTTTGCCAGTCTAGACCTCTCTGTTTTTTTAATTCTTCCTGTGAATACCTCAGCTTCAACTGGGCCGCAATATTGTACCTGGTGGACTTACTGCACTGTGGTGATTTGCAATGCAACTCCGCAAAGAACAACTACCAAAGGTCCTCCCCTCCCCCTCACCCCCTCCCATCCTCCTTTTTTTCCATTTCTTCATGGTTCTAAAGCATTAACAAAACCTGGGCATGCAGGCAACGCCGACCACACAGTACCTTACTGAATTTTCTGATATACCTCATAGATAATAGTTGTTTAGAGTAATGTTATTAGCACATGTAATAAATTATTCACTGTTTCTTTTTGGTAACTCTGATCTAAAAAAAGAGTTTATACATTTTAGGTTGTGCTTTTGTAATAGACAAAAAAAAGTGCACTTAAAAATATACGTCAGTCTTTCTTCCTCTTGGATTTTTTTTTCTTTAAAAGTGCACTTAAAAATATACGTCAGTCTTTCTTCCTCTTGGATTTTTTTTTCTTTATTATGGATTTAGAAAAAGTTGCAGAATGAGCCCGAAGTTTAGAGTTTCATATTTTGTTGAAGAAACAATCTGTTAATTTGCTCTGTTAAAAAAAAAAAAAGATTATTTTTTTACATTTGTGCTACTTGGTCTGAACAGCAAATGGTTATGTGTTATGGTGTAGTTTTCTAATTAGCAACTATCAATCATTGCTATCATTTTTATGCATGAGACAAACATTTCATGACAGTATAATACACTGTGGCTCTTAATGGCAAATTCTTAGACATGAAAACAGATCTTCTGGTTTAACATTCTTTATGCATTTATTTATGCATGGGAACCTTTTATCTGTTAGCGGTTGTGGAGCAGACAGGTATACATTAAAACTGCAAAAAAATGTAGTTTTGCTTCATACAATGAAGTGCGGATAAACATCAATAATTAGATTTGAGCTACCTGTGTTTGGTATACAACCAAATAAATTCAATTGTTATTTGCAAAGAATTTAACCACCTGGCAGTTTTTCCCAGCCAATTTATAAGGTGGTGTATGGGAACTGTTGACTCACAGCCTGAACCACTGATTAAGCTTCTGGGGAAAGGACCAGGTCAGCCCTGGGAGCACAGGTGAAGGCAATTCACCTGTGTGACTGGAAGGGGTGGAGCCAGGCTCCACCTCTCTTAGACCCCATTAAAGGGCTGACTTTCCAGCAAACTTTCCTTGGGGGAGCTTTCTGTTGCAAACTTGAAATCTTCTGATATAAATAAGCAATCTTTTCCTGTTCTTTATTGTACCTTTCTATTGTGCCAATCTTTCAGTCATTACAGCTATGGTGAAACACCTTTTCTCATCATATTGATCTGTCTAATTGCTATGTTTGGTGAGCCAGGCAGGTTTTTATTTTTGATGGGTTATCTTAAAAAAAATTATATGTAGGATGGTCACTGGGACCCCGAATACACCAAAAGAGGAACTCCCAGGTGAAACCACGGGATTCTTAGGTTCCCCATGGTTAAGTGCTGTTTGAATTACTGAAGAATGGAGACGTCTAAGGGAAAAAGGTCCTGTTATTAAATCCTTGTCAAAAATGGCTGATTTCCTGAATAAATTTGGACAGAATTTTTTTACAACTGAGGAAAGAATAGTAACAGCATCTGCCTTGGTATGACTGCTGCTTCTCACCATTAACGCATATAATTCCTTGGAAGAAGTCTTAAAAGATGAAAATGAGCTTTTGAAAGCTTGTATTAGTGTCAATAGTTTACAGGCTGGTTCAGCCCAGTTCCATGACTAGCGGGGAGGAGGGATTTCTCAAAATCCACGCCTTCAGAAAAAGGGAACAGGGGACCCCAAAATAATTAAAAACAGTGGCAACGATCTGAGGAGAAACAAACTAATTTACTAAATACATTATCGGAATGCAAGATAACACACCATAATACAATATAAGTAGAATTGAAGCTAATAAATCAAATATAATGAGAGAGGGAATGTTCGAAAGGTGGATAGGCCTCACCATAATGCTGAGGTGAGATGTGCAGTCCAGTTGAGCAGCAGGGAGACAGGAGGAGAGCCGACAAAGAAGAGCAGACGAAGAAGAGCGTATCAGGTGACCTTGCCAGGAGTTATATCTCCTCTCTGTGACTGCAAACTCCCCTGGGGAATGTAGTTCTTCTCTTCTGGGCAGGTACCCAGAACTTGAGCATTAACAGTTAAACTCCCAGTGTCCCACATGATGTTATGATGTGGAATACCGAAAACCAAAAATCACAAAACCATGACAATTAGACAGCGGGAAAATAAAATTACATCTTTGACAGGGCAAGCTGCCCCACTTTTAAAAGGAAATTCCCCTTGGAAATTAAGACTCATATCACTAGAAGGAGAAAAAGACTTAGATCCGCATGATCCGCATGATGCTTGTATCCTTGTTGAACCCAAGAAGGCCAAGCAAACTAAAAGCCAACTGGAGGACCTCAGATCCTCTTGAAATAAGGCCAGTAATAACTCAAAAGACAAAGAAAGTCCAAGACAGACCAGCAGGGTTGGCACCTGAAGAGTGGCCCCCTGCACAGACCGCATTACACATAATGGCACAACTGTACGCAGCTGCTGAGCTCATGGATCGATCTGTTACAATGATTTAAGCAAAGATCATGACAGAGCATATCATCTTGGCTGTTGAGATTATGGGACACGGGGGCCAAAAGTGTGGTAATTAATAGGCCCGAGATCTCTAAACTGGCATCCATTACCACACATCCGGCTCTCAGACAAAGGCTATATGCCACTATGATACGAAATGATGAAAAACATGCTCTAATTCAATGGCTATTGGTGGCGTGTAGACTCACATGGCCCAACAAGAGTGATGTTATGATAAATACGGGTCTATGGACCTCTATGGAGGATCTCCAAAATTATAGTAGAGAATTAGGAATGAAGGAGGCAATATATAACGATGCCTTTGAGAGTCCAGATGGAGACCCACCCCACAGACTCCTTAATCGGGACCCATATGGGTATCCCAAAAACAAACGTTTAACGACTTAATCTGGGCTGGGGTTAATTTTGTGGAAGTTGATCACCAACCCAATCATGTCCTCCTCCAGCTATGGAGGCAGTTGAAGGACAATCAGAACTTTCAAAATCACTCCAAAAACCTGGGGTGAGAACTATTGAAAAAATACCAACAAAAACATGGAACTTGGAAGATTTCCTAGTTCCCAGTAAAAGGAAAAAGCCTCCTCCAAAAGCCTTACCAAATTGTCATGTGAACTGCTGAAACCTCAGACAGTTCAGATCAGGATCTGATCATAATGAATCATAGAATGGCCTGGGTTGAAAGGGACCATAATGATCATCTAGTTTCAACCCCCTGCTATGTGCAGGGTCGCCAACCACTAGACCAGGCTGCCCAGAGCCACATCCAGCCTGGCCTTGAATGCATCCAGGGATGGGGCATCCACAACCTCTCTGGGCAACCTGTTCCAGTGCTTCGCCACCCTCTGTGTGAAAAACTTCCTCCTAATATCTAACCTAAACCTCCTGTCTTAGTTTAAAACACTCCAACTGAAAAGGAGATCTTAGCCGCGTATGAGGGGGTTCGGGCTGCTTCCGAAGTAGTCGGAACTGAAACGCAGCTCCTTCTGGCACCTCGACTGCCAGTGCTGAAATGGATGTTTCAAGGGAAAGGGTCCCTCACACACATAGCTACTGATGCCACTTGGAGCAAGTGGATTGCATTGATTATGCAACGAGTGTGGATGGGGAACCTCAGCCGTCCAGGAATCCTAGAGGTGATCACGGACTGGCCTGAAGGTAAAAAGTTTGGAACATCACCAGGAGAAGAGTTATTGTGTGGTACAGAAGCCCCACCACACAATGAATTACCAGAAAATGAAAAGAAATATGCCCTGTTCACTGATGGATCGTGTCGTATTGTGGGGAAGCATCGCAGATGGAAATCTGCTGTGTGGAGCGCCACACGACAAGACAAGGGCCAAAGATCATGGCACTGAGTGGATTTATCATATCCCCTATCACGCACCAGCTTCTGGTAAATCTGAGCGATACAATGGGTTGTTGAAAGCATTTAAGCATTGGGCGAATCATTTGGCAGAAGCCACCTGGTTGGTTAACACTAGAGGATCTATCAATCGAGATGGTCCTACCCAATCCAGCTCCCTACGTACCGTAGAGGGAGATAAGGTCCCTGTAGTACATGTAAAGAGCACATTGGGAAAAGCAGTTTGGGTCCTTCCAGCTTCTGGAAGGGGCAAACCTCTTGGTGGAACTGTTTTTGCCCAGGGACATGGGTCCACTTGGTGGGTGATGCAGAAAGATGGGGATATTCAGTGTGTACTGCAAGGGAATTTGATGTTGAGGGAGTGCAGTCTGTAATTCCCTGGATATATATGTATATGGATATGTGTGTGATGCATTTTAATTATTGCTTGTTTGTATATATGTATATATATTTAGCATGATGTAGTGATGTGGAATAAGGGGTGGAATGTCATGATTTTATAATTTTGTTATCGGTATTCCGCATCATAACGTCATGGAAAGCACGGGGAATTAAAATTTTAATACTCCAGTTCCGTGGACTGACTTATTTCCGGATACCTGGTTCTCAGAAGAGAAAAAGTACATACTCCAGAGGACTTTGCATTCAGAGGGGAAGATGAGACCCACAAGTCACGGGACTTGCTCTCTCTCTCTCTCTCTCTCTCGCTGCCTGGCAGTGTGTGGGTGTGCTCCCCAGTTGTTTTGCCTTCAATTTGGAGAAAGGCCTTCGGTTTCAGACACTGTCTTTTGTGGGAATACAAGAAAAACTGTTCAGAGCAGAAGCTGTGGAGCGAGATAAACAGCATGAGAACCAAGGACACCTCTAGAAGAAGAGAGAATGTCTCTGTTTTGTAGAATGCTCTGTTGACATGTAGGGGTGGATGGGAAAGCTAGAAGAAGAAAACTTGTGAAGGTATATAAGTGATGTGAGAACTTGCAATAAACAATTTGGATCATTCACATCCGAGTCCGTGCATCAGACGCTGCAAATGGCGCCCACTGCGTGGGGCAAATCAAGCCGAGGCTGAGCGAGCCCGGTCTGGCAGCGCCGCCCGACTGAACTACGGAGAGATTGTTTCGCGCGCGCCCACGCTGTTCTGCAGGACAGAAGGTGAGCAGTCGGGAACTATGGGGAGTTCACTAATGAAGGAGCAGCAAGTAAATCTTGCAGCATTACAGTTAGTTTTAACGTTTCAGGATCAGCCTGTATCTACCTCAGCATTAGCTACTTTTCTCAAATGGATAAGCAAAAACGTCCCTGAATTTCCGAAAACTGGTTTCTCTTTTGATGGAGAGCTTTGGGACAAAATTGGTGCAAAACTCTGCGGAGAAGAGAAATCGCAACCCCCCCCGTCGCTGTTGCCTTCGGCTCCGCCCCCCGACACTTGTCGCGCCGCTCCCGCCTTCAGCCCCGCCCCCGGCGCTCATTCCGCTCCCGCCCTCGGCTCCGCCCCCGACGCCCGCCGCATCTCTCCCTTCCTCCGCCCCGCCTACGTTGCCTGCTGCTGCGTCTCTGCAGCCTGCGTGTAACTTGGTTAAAGACAAGGACGGACCGGAACTAGAGGAACTTTTAAATCCTGGTCCAGTAGGTCCGGAAGACAAGCCGAGCATTTTCCCTCCTGATGATAATTTGAATGGTGTGGGAAAGACAAATTCTTCTACAACGTACTACGGTGCTTTAGAGAAGTGCAGAAAAGAAGCAATATTACGGGGTGATGCTGATACGATGCAAGCCTTTCCTGTGATGTATCGTCCAAATCAGCTCCCCCAGTGGGAATCCCTGCCGTACGAGGCAGTAAAGGAGCTAAGGAAGTCAGTGAGAGATTATGGAGTTCAGTCTTCCTTTACATATAACCTTTTTGTTGCAATTGGTGACAGTTATGTTATGACCCCTCACGATTGGAAAATTCTGTTACGAACGATCCTGTCTCCCATGCAATTTGCCGTGTTTATGACTGAATACCGAGGACAGGCTACCATCCAGGCTATGAATAATTTGAATAACTTAAATCATATTGGCATGGAGGAACTCATGGGGGAGGGGGTCCGGGCAACACCTCAGGCCCAGGCACAGATGAATAGGCAATGCTTTGAACAAGTGAACACTTTGGTGCTGCGTGCTATCCGTCAGATACCTGATACTACTTTGCCTAATTCCTCATTTACATCAATTAAGCAGGGGACTGCCGAGCCCTACATTAAATTTCTTGACCGTTTACAAAATACGCTAGAGACAAGTAGAAAATCAAACCGCCCGGGATGTTTTGCTTAAGCAATTAGCAATAGAAAACGCAAATGCAGACTGTCGAAAGGTTTTACAATCCTTAAAGAATGCAGATCCATCCATTACTGACATGATTAAAGTCTGTCAAGATATTGGCACAGAAAGTCATAAAATGGACTTGCTAGCAGATACGCTGGCAGCTCGACTCGATGCAAGGTCAGCTGAAAGAATGAAATGTTACAATTGTGGGGAACCCGGTCATGTACAAAGGGACTGTAAAAAGCCTAAGCGAGCAAATAAAAATGCTTGTGCTGTTCCAACTCGACCCTGTCCCCAGTGCAGGAGGGGGTTACACTGTTGCTGCACGGCACTGCAATCCGCCGGGAAACGGGAAGAAGAGCGCGAGACCACGTGCCATGACAGCAAATACGGTCCCGAATTGGCAGGCCACTGCCTGGCCAGCTCACTCAGATCAGCCACCGCCGGCAGCGCAGGACTGGATTTGGCCACCGCCCAGTCAGTGACGCTGACTGACAGCACGGTGGCTCTCATTCCAACAGGTGTTATGGGCCCCCTTGGGGACGGGCGTAGTGCCCTCTTATTAGGACACTCTTCTGTTACACGGATGGGACTTTTTGTTTTACCAGGAGTCATAGATGCTGACCACACTGGGGAAATTAAGATAATGGCATGGACGCCCTCACCCCCCTGCTTTATTCCCAAAGGCCAAAAAATAGCACAATTAATCCCTTTTCATTCTATGCTGAACCTGGGCATCGGGGACCGAAATGGTGGATTTGGAAGCGCGGACAAAACCTGCCGTGCTGTGGACCACACAAGTGTCAAAAGACAAACCATTATTAACGTGCTTAGTAAATGGCCGACAGATATTGGGACTAGTGGATACTGGAGCGGATGTTACCATCATTAAGTCAAGTGAATGGCCCTCTGAATGGCCACTAAAGACCCTAATTCTGCTATTGCAGGAGTTAGAGGTTTGCAAACAGCCCAAACAAAGTGCTCGAATTTTATGTCTTGAAGGTCCTGATGGTCGCACTGCTCACGCTGCTCCTTACATTTTGCCAGTTCCTTGTACTTTGTGGGGTCGTGATCTTTTAAGTCAATGGGGCATGATTTTGCAGACAAATTTTCGATAAGGGCCATTGATCGGCAGCAACCTATACCCCTAGCTTGGAAAACAGAACAACCTATTTGGGTAGATCAGTGGCCCTTAACAGAGGAAAAGTTGCTGCGTTTTACATGAGCTAGTTTCAAGAACAGCTAGCTGCTGGTCACATAGTGCCTACTACCAGCCCTTGGAATACTCCAGGCTTTGTTATCCCCAAGAAGAGTGGAAAATGGAGGCTTTTTACAGGAACCTAGGCGCTGTCAATGCAGTAATTGAGCTCATGGGGACGTTGCAGCCTGGTCTTCCTTCATCTTCAATGTTACCTTCAAATTGGCCTATAGCAGTCATTGATTTAAAAGACTGGTTTTTTACCATTCAACTTCATCCAAAAGACGCACCACGATTTGCTTTCTCAGTGCCCTCTATTAGCCAACAAAGCCCTGCTCAGCGGTATCATTGGACTGTGTTACCACAAGGAATGCTTAATAGTCCAACAATATGTCAACTGACTGTAGCAAATGCATTACAACCAGTACGAAAAGCTAGACCTCACGTCCTTATGTATCATTACATGGACGATATATTAATAGCAGTAGAACAAGAAGAGGATCTAAAGGACGCTTTACTGCTCGTCCGGCAGGCGGTCCAATCTGTTGGTTTACAAATAGCAGAAGAAAAGGTGCAGCTTAGTTCTCCATGGAAATATTTAGGATGGAAAATCACATCTCACACCATTCAGCCGCAAATTCTCAAAATAGTACCTCATGTACAGACATTAAATGATCTGCAAAAATTATTAGGAACCATCAATTGGCTGCGACCACTTTTGGGTATTACTACCCAAGAGCTGCACCCTCTATTCCAGCTACTGAAAGGAGACCCAGATCTAACCTCTAAAAGACAATTAACACCAGAAGCGCTAAATGCTTGGACTCTGTAATAACATCATTACAAACATCGATATAGCCATCGTGTTTATCACTTCCAGTATCTCTTATAATAATATCAAATTCATATCAGCCATATAGTCTGTTATGTCAATGGGATACCTCGAGAAAAGATCCTCTTATTATCCTCGAATGGATATTCTTACCGCACGCATTCTCGAAAACGATTATATCACGAGTGGAATGTTTGCAATGCTAATACAGCGAGGTCGACATCGTCTACAAATTTTACGAGCTCTTGACCCTGATTGTATCTACATACCTGCTACTAAAAAGATGTAGATTGATTGGATGCTTGCACAATTGCTCACTTTACAAACTGCTATGGCAGGACTATACTGGACAAATCTCCACCCATCCCCCCAAAACATCAGTTACTGCATAATTTGAGTGATCTGTCCCTTACTACTAATATTTTACTTCACACGTTCCAATTCCCTAATGCTGTTACTGTATTTACAGATGGCTCCGGCAAGACACACCGAGCAGTGGTTCTCTGGCGTGCGACTGCTACACAATGGCAGTCAGACGTACGTGTTGTCGATGGATCACCTCAAATTGTAAACTCGCTGCAGTTAGCTCGAGCTTTCAAATTTTTCAGAACAAAAGCTTTAATATAATAACTGACTCTTTGTATGTTTGTCATGGTTTTGTGATTTTTGGTTTTCGGTATTCCACATCATAACATCATGTGGGGCACTGGGAGTTTAAACTGTTGGTGCTCAAGCTCTGGGTACCTGCCCTGGAAGAGAATGAAGAACTGCATTCCCCAGGGGACTTTGCGGTCACAGAGAGTCTCGAGATATAACTCCTGGCAAGGTCACCTGATGCGCTTTTCTTTGCCTGTTCTTCATCGGCTCTCCTCTCTTTTCTCCCTGCTGCTCAACTGGACTGCACATCTCCCCTCAGCCCTCCGTGTTGTGGTGAGGCCTATCCACCTTTCGGACATTCTCTCTCTCATTATATTTGATTTATTAGCTTCAAATTTAATTATATTGTACTATAGTGTGTTATCTTGCATTCCGATAATATATTTAGTAAATTAGTTTGTTTCTCCTCAGATCGTTGCCGCTGTTTCTAATTATTTTGGGGTTCCCCTGTTTCCCTTTTCCGGAGGCGCAGATCTGGGATCCCTTCCGCCCCGCTAGTCGTGGAACCGGGCCGAACCAGCCCGTAAACCGTTGACAATGTTACAGGTATCATCAGCAGATTGAAGGATCTTTTCTCAAGGAAGTTAACAACCCTGCTTGTTTGCACAGCTCAAGCGAGTTTTACATTATGTCTCTCACCGTACTCTTCCTTATTTTATCATGCATATTCGATCACACACTACGTTGCCTGGTCCTTTAACTGAGGGCAAACCGTAAGGCTGATCAAGCCACAGTCGCCTTTGCTACCCCTCAATCATTTCAGCAAGCCCGACTCTCTCATCAATTTTTTCATCAGAATAAGACAGCCTTACAAAAGCAATTCCAACTGACAGTGGATCAAGCCCGTAACATTATTCTAACATGCCCAGACTGCCAGGCAATTGCCCCTTTGCCTCAAACAGGGAAAATCCCCGTGGCACAGCACCTCTTCAACTATGGCAGACAGATGTTACTCATGTTCCTGAATTTGGGCGTCTAAGATTTGTACATGTAACAATAGATACTCATTCTTCCTACATATTTGCCACTGCACATACAGGTGAACACACTCATGATGCCTGTAAACACTGGTTATCTGCTTATGCTGCTATGGGGATCCCACATACTATAAAAACAGATAATGGACCTGCTTATACTTCTAAAGCCACTCGAACTTTCCTCCAAGAATGGGGGGTTAGACATATTACAGGCATTCCTCATTCTCCCACTGGACAAGCTATCATTGAGCGTACTCATCTTACATTGAAATCTATTCTTAATAAACAAAAAAGGGGGAATACGGGAGACACGCCACAAGAAAGATTATGTAAGGCTTTGCTTGTGCTGAATTTTTTGAGTCGTGATCATACAGATACAACTCGTGTGGATCGTCATTTTGGGGCCTCCCCAATGCTCAAGGAACGGCCAATGGTCAATGTTTGGAATATGGCCACAGGGCATTGAGAAGGTCCCTTACCACTGATAACTTGGGGGCGTGGATATGCTTGTGTTTCCACAGGGACTGGCCCTACGTGGATTCTATCACGATACGTTCGGCCTCATCTCAAGGCAGAAAATAGCATCCAGCCTTTATAATGACTGGGATTGTGTGCTTCTTATTTATTGGTATTGCTTTGTAACTTGTTATATTCCAAATAGCAGCAGTAGTAGTGGTATGATATAGTGGGTGATTTTCCTGTGTTATCAATATAGTCTCAAGAATTAGAGTTATTAGGTGTTATCTAGGTTGTTGTGTGCTTCTTTTATTTTAGTAGTAGACTGAATGTGAATTAAACAGGATTTAATGTTACCAATGCTGGAATCTATGGGAATAGCTCTTTTAATGTATTAGCAACACTTGGTTATGATGCTATCAGCCTATCAATTAGCCTTTTCTTGATTTGCAAAAACAAAACCTGGAAAGGAATCCTAGGCAAAGGGAGAACCCTGTATTATAGAATGATTAACTCTCTTTCATCCCACTAATCAGGATTTTTAAAATATGATCACGCAGCACCTGAGGCAAAGGCGCACGCTAAGAGAGCTAACCTTGATAGTTTATTCTGTTTTGCAAGCAGGTGTTCCACTTGGGCTCTGTATCACGCACTGGCCATGTGGATGCAGCGTACAAATGGAAAATACCTTTTGGACCCCGAGAAGAATAAAAACAAGAGAGAATCTGTGATGGGTGAGAGAGGAAAAGTGCACCTTGAAGCAGGGGACGCCCTGCTGGCACTGCCTATCGCATTCACCACCACCATGTTTTTTCTCTCTCTTTTTCTGCAGGTTGTTGTTTCTCGAGGGTTAGTAAGTAATAATGCCCCTGGTGATACTCTAGCACATTTGCCCACTAACATTGATTCTATCTGACATGCAAAAAGCTGTACAACCATTAATTTTCTATTAGCCCAAAGGCATGATCATGAGCACTCTAAAAGCATCTGTTGTACAAATTTTAGTGATCGTTCAAAATCAATATATCAGAATATACGAAAGTTGAAGACCTCCTTCTAACCAGTTAGAGATTAACACAGAATGGGACCTTCAGGGATTTATTTCCAGGTTGCAGAAAACTTGAGTTGCAGACCAAACACGTATTTGTTCTTTTTAGTAGGTTAACAGTATTTCTTGTCATTATGATGTTTGTCTTTCTCACATTTAGAGTATTGTCAATCGAGGCCTTGATTGAGTTATAATGATTATGTTATTAATATAATTAGTGTTATTATTTTATAGTATGGTAGTAGTTTGCGAATAAACAAAAAAGGGGGAATTGTGGGAATACAAGAAAAACTGTTCAGAGCAGAAGCTGTGGAGCAAGATAAACAGCATGAGAACCAAGGACACCTCTAGAAGAAGAGAGAACGTCTCTCACGGCTCTGATTGGATAAGCGCCTGTGTGAATGGTTGAAGAGTGTTTTGTAGAATGCTCTGTTGACATGTAAAGGTGTATGGGAAAGTTGTAGGGGTGGATGGGAAAGCTAGAAGAAGAAAACTTGTGAAGGTATATAAGTGATGTGAGAACTTGCAATAAACAATTTGGATCATTCACATCTGAGTCCGTGCATCAGACGCTGCAGTCTTTCTCATTTTACTTCATTTATTAGCCTCAATTCCAATTATATTGTATTATATTGTGTTATCTTGCATTCCGATATCATATTTAGTAAAATTAACTTTTCTCCTCAGATAGTTGCCGCTGTTCTGTCTTTGGGCTCAGCTTCTATCTCCCTACCCTCCCCCTTTCCCTTTCCCTTTCCCTTTCCCTTTCCCTTTCCCTTTCCCTTTCCCTTTCCCTTTCCCTTTCCCTTTCCCTTTCCCTTTTTGGGCTGGTGGGCCTGCAGCCCTGCTGCCCACTGTCATGGACACAGATTGATCTAGATAACTCCGTGACATGTGGGAAATGGTAGCACTGAGAGCCTAGACCGGCTGGAGAGTTGGGCAGGGAAAAATTTAATCAAATATAGCATGGACGAGTGTAGAGTCTTGCATCTGATCAAGAACAACCTCAGGTACCAGTATAGGTTGGGGACTGACGTGTTGGAGAGCAGCATAGGGGAAAGGAACCTGGGGGTCCTGGTGGACAGCACTGTGCCCTCGTGGCCAAGAAGGCCGATGGCATCCTGGGGTGTATTAGAAGGGGTGTGGTTAGTAGGTCTAGAGAGTTTCTCCTCCCCCTCTACTCCGCCATGCTGAGAGCTCATCTGGAGTATTTTGTCCAGTTCTGGGCCCCTCAGTTCAAGGACAGGGAACTGCTTGAGAGAGTCCAGTGCAGAGCCACAAAGATGATTAAGGAAGTGGAGCATCTTCCTTACGAGGAAAGGTTGAGGGAGCTGGGTCTCTTTAGCTTGGAGAAGAGGAGACTGAGGTGTGACCTCATTAATGTTTATAAATATGTAAAGGGTGAGTGTCAAGGGGATGGAGCCAGGCTCTTCTCAGTGACATCCAGTGATAGGACAAGGGGCAATGGGTGCAAGCTGGAACATAGGAGGTTCCACACAAATACGAGAAAAAACTTCTTTACAGTGAGGGTAACAGAACACTGGAACAGGCTGCCCAGAGAGGTTGTGGGGTCTCCTTCTCTGGAGACGTTCAAAACCTGCCTGGATGCGATCCTGTGTGACCTAATCTAGGTGTTCCTGCTCTGGCAGTGGGATTGGACTAGATGATCTTTCGAGGTCCCTTCCAATCCCTGACATTCTGTGATTCTGTGATTTTATGTCAGCCTTATCTAGGGCCCTGATAACCTTTGCTGCTATTGTGAAGGCTGTAGCCCTACTTCTTCTGTCGGACATGGTGTGAAGGTGTCGTCTCCTTGTTGAAATTGGTTAGAGCTGAGGTCCTGGTGCTGAAGAGCACTGTTATGGTGGGGCCAAGGAGGGGAGGGAGATGGGCATCCCTCTGCCTTGGGATGTGCAGAAACAGTGCGTGAAATGCAGAAACACAGAAATGCAGCTGGGGAATAAACTGTCTGAGTCTAGTCTAAAAGCGACTGCTTTGTGCTCTTTTGAGGCAAGGCACCATTTGTTCTAGACTCCTCTCCAGGGCTCCCAGAGTCTCTTTACAAGCCAGCTGCACATCATAGTGCCCAGCTTTCCTATATTTTATATTCCTATATTCCTATAGTTCCCAGATTTCCTCTATGGATCTCAATGGCCAATGATCCATTTCTCTCACACTGTCTTCCCCCACGTGTCTCTGGAACTCATAGTGTTTTCTGAGCTGCTTTTCAGCACTGAGTACAAAATTAAGCTCCCCCCCACCACAACCACCCCTGCTGCTGTCAGCCTGTGGTGGAAAATGAAAAAGGAAGAAGAGAAAGAAAACCCTGGCATGAGATGCCTTTGATCAGGACAAGTTACGCGTGAAATCTTTTTGTCCTTTCAGGGAAAGACAAAAGTTGTGGTTGATTTTGGGAAGAGAGGCAAGGGCAGCCCCCAGAAGCAGAGGTGCTACGGCGGGGGGCAATGTGGTGGGAGCCAGGCACCATGGATGTGCTGGCATGCTTTTCCTTTTTTCCTTCCCCCTTTCCCTTCCCCTTCCACTTTCCGTTTTCCTTTTCCCAGAGGGGCCGAGGCTTGGAGGCACCTCTGGTGACCACACACTCCAGCCCATGCCCAGGCAGCGTTTGTCACCAGCACAATAAAAAAAGCGATCTCTTGTGCTCAGCTGGAGTTCAGTGTGTTTCAGACTGTGCCCATTGTCTCTTCCACTGACAGTGGGCATGGCAAGGATGGGCAGGGTTGCACAGAGTGCATTCTGCGTTCCCACTTGTTCTGTATGTGTATGTATACAGATACACGGAGAAGAGAGGTCAGTGCAAGAAATAAAAGCAAGTGTGGTGCCACCATTTTAGCTCCATAGGTTTACAAAAATGTAGTATGTTTCCTAACTTACATGAAATACAAGTTTTTTCTTGAACAAAAGATGAACACCACTATTTTAACCGACTGTGTATTGATCGCCTTTACTTTCAGAAAAGCCATCTGCATTCAGATCTCTCAGAAGCCACCATGCCACATTTGTATCAGTTTGGGCACACAGCCTTTAGTGGGGTCTGTGCCGGTGGGCATAGACATGTAACGTGATCATCTAGTTTCAACTTCCCTGCTATGTGCAGGGTCGCCAACCACTAGACCAGGCTGCCCAGAGCCACATCCAGCCTGGCCTTGAATGCATCCAGGGATGGGGCATCCACAACCTCTCTGGGCAACCTGTTCCAGTGCTTCACCATCCTCTGTGTGAAAAACTTCCTCCTAATATCTAACCTAAACCTCCTGTCTTAGTTTAAAACCATTCTCCCTTGTCCTATTACTATCCACCCTCGGAAACAGCCATTCTCCCTCCTGTTTATATGCTCCCTTCAAGTACTGGAAGGCCGCAACGAGGTCTCCTCGGAGCCTTCTCTTCTCCAAGCTGAACAAGCCCAGTTCCCTCAACCTTTCCTCATAGGAGAGGTCCTCCAGCCCTCTGCTCATCTTAGTGGCCCTCCTCTGGACCCACTCTAAGAGTTTCATGTCATTATTGTACTGGGGGCTTCAGGCCTGGAAGCAGTACTCCAGATGGGGCCTCACAAGAGCCGAGTAGATGGGGACAATCACCTCCCTCTCCATGCTAGCCACTCCTCTTTTACTGCAGCCCAGAACATAGTTGGCCTTCCCGGCTGCAAGCGCACACTGCTGGCTCATGTCCAGCTTCTCGTCCACCAGGACCCCCAAGTCCTCCTCCACAGGGCTGCTCTCAAGGGGTTCTTCTCCCAGTTTGTATAAATACCTGGGATTGCCCCGGCCCAAGTGCAGCACCTTGCATTTGGCCTTGTTGTACCTCATTGGGTTTTCATGGGCCTACTTCTCCAGCCTGTCCAGGTCCCTCCGGATGGCTTCCCTTCCCTCCAGTGTATCGACTGCACTGCTCAGCTTGGTGTTGTGTGCATACTTGCTGAAGGTGCACTTAATCCCACTGTCCATGTGGCCGACAAAGATGCTGAATAACACCGGTCCCAGCAGCAATCCCTGAGGAACGTCACTCATCACTGGTCTCCACTTGGACATTGAGCTGCTGACTGCAACTATGAGTGCGACCATCCAGGCTAAATCCATCAAATTAAAAGACAATTGTACAGTATGAGATAACACTGCATCCTGAATTCCAGTGGGATAGGAGATATGAAACAGAAATCAGTGAGGTGTTTCTAGGTGGCAGTAAGGAAAGCAATTCCCCTTTACAGGCAGAATTAAAGTTTTAAGTCCTGATAAACCTTCCATGACTTAATGAATTAGGGCTCTGCCTGTGCAAATTCATTACAGGCATGCAAAAGAATGCAGATCTTAGAGTTAAACTGACTGCAAACATTTATCTGGAGAAGAGCTGATTCACCCAGAATGCATTTGTTTCCATGGGGAAGGGGGGATCTGTTGGCAAACTGTGTCCCTGCTTGTCATTGTGAGAGGTAGATTGTGTTTTTGCAGTGGAAATTTCCAGTATTTCTGTATGTAGTGTAGGATAAGTTGTTTTCCACAAAGAAAGCTGCTGAACAAAGTGAAGTTGAGACTGGGGCGTTCTGACCTGGGTAGAATTGGCACAGGCACAAGGCAAGGTAAATATGCAGGGTGGGGAGAGCCTAGCACAGGACAGAACCAATGTGCTAACTTTCGGAAGCATTGTCCTCCTATCTCCATAGAAAAGTACAGAACATACCTAAAAACAATAGGTTGGTAACAGACCTTATATCGTAGCAACAGCGTCAGGAAGATTGAGAGCCTGAGATGCTCAACCAATGAGTGCCAGGGGCTGCATAGTGTCATGTTACAGTTACAGGTGAGTATGTGTCACTTGATCCTGGGGACTGTCACTGCCAGCTGGCTGAGCCCAAGGCTCCTGCATCTTTAAGATGCGAGTAACAGAACTGAGCTTGTTGCTTTGGCATCTTAAACTGAACTGGATACCTGCTCAGTGTGAGAACTGGTTGCTGTTACTCTAGTTATTAATAGCTGGTGCATTTTGACTAGCTTTAGCTTATTTTATTTGCTTAAAGTGCTGCAAAGTTTTCTCTCCTAAAACTAAAAAATCCACCTGGACAGCATCCTCTGTGAACCAGGGGAGTCCAGGATGTTACCACCTGAGCACAGGCTATGACACAATAGTGGGCTTACCCCTACAATAGTGTGAGCTGGCCAAGGGTGGCACTGATAGTTGTCACCTGCTTTTAAGCAAATAATGCAAGTATTTTATTTTTGCATTTTGAAATCGCTCTCACGCACCCTTTCTTCTCTCTTTTCAAGAAAGGAGAGCAAATAATCCAAATTCTTCTGCATGCTGGTTTTGCTCTTAAGCGAAGCAAAGTGAAAGGACCTGCACAGGAAATTCAGATCCTAGGTATAAAGTGGCAAGATGAGTGTCGTCACATCCCAGCAGACATGATCAACAAAATTACTGCTGTCTCCACCCACTAGCAAGAAAGAGACTCAATCTTTCCTGGCTGTTAGTGGGCTTTTGGAGAATGCATGTTCCAAACTGCAGCGGTATTGTAAGCCCACTTTATCAGGTGAAACAGAAGAAAAATAATTTTAAGTGGGGCCCTGAGCAGCAGCAAACTCTTGAGCTAATTAAACAGGAGCCCATGCCGAGGCTCTTGGGCCAGTACGGATGGAACAGGATGTGAAGAACGTCCTCTACACGGCTGCTAGAGAGAAAGGTCCCACTTGGAGTTTGTGGCAGAGAGCCTCAGGAGAGACCCGAGGCCGACCACTGGGATTCTGGAGCCGGGCATACAGAGGGTCTGAAGAGTGCTACACTCCAACTGAAAAGGAGATCTTAGCCGCGTATGAGGGGGTTCAGGCTGCTTCTGAAGTAATTGGCACTGAGACACAGCTCCTTCTGGCACCTCGACTGCCAGTGCTGAACTGGATGTTCAAGGGAAAGGTTCCCTCCACCCATCATGCAACTGATGCCACTTGGAGTAAGTGGATTGCTTTGATTACGCAGCGAGCTTGGATGGGGAACCTCAGCCATACAGGGATCCTAGAGGTCATCATGGACTTGCCTGAAGGCAAAAAGTTTGGAACATCACCAGGTGAAGAAGTATCGCGTGCTAAAGAGGCCCCACCATACAATGAACTACCAGAAAATGAAAAGACGTATGCCCTGTTCACTGATGGATTGTGTCGTATTGTGGGGAAGCATCGCAGATGGAAATCTGCTGTGTGGAGCCCCACACGACAAGTTGTAAAGGCCACTGAAGGGAAAGGAGAATCAAGCCAATTTGCAGGGGTAAAGGCTGTCCAATTGGCCTTAGATGATGCTGAACGGGAGAGGTGGCCAATGCTTTATCTTTACACTGACTCATGGATGGTAGCAAATGCCTTACGGGGGTGGTTACAGCAGTGGGAACAGAACAACTGGCAAAGAAGGGGGTAAACCTATTTGGGCTGCTGAACTGTGGAAAGATATTGCTGCCCGAATAAAGAATATTGTTGTAAAGGTGCACCATGTAGATGCTCATGTGCCCAAGAGTCAGGCTACTGCAGAACAACAAAATAACCATCAGACAGATTGAGCTGCCAAAATTGAGGTGGCTCAAATAGTCCTGGACTGGCAGAGCTGGTGCTGATGCTTTACAGAGAGGACGAAAAAGCAAACCTAGGAGTATCCTGGGGGTTGTCTCGCTCCAATTTATAGGAGGGAGATGAGGTTCTTTTAATATCTGTATACCCGGTGTGAGATTAAGAAACAACGGTTCATATGTTAGTCCAACCAGTTTATTATAAAGCTAATTAGGGAGACGGGGAAGGGAAGGAGTGCGATAGAAAAGCTAGGAAAAAGCAAGAATGCCGTGAAGCGGGGATAGTCACCACCAGGATCCAGCAGCGGTCCCGTTGCACGACGTTCCGAAGGTCCGAGGCAGAGGCAGCAGGGGGAGAGAGCAGCAGCGTGGAAGGCCTTGGGCAGCAAGCAGGCAGCAGGAAGAAGTCGCAGAGCCAGTCCAGGAGAAAGCAGCAGGACTCAGGTAGCAGGCCCAGGAAAGTCCGTCAGTATGAAGGCATTCCGTGGTGAGGAATCTGATGGCAGAAACCTCCATATCCTCATGGTTTTCGATTCCTCTTTTATCCTGCTTCTTCTCCTGCCTACGTGACATCCCTGGGTGCTTGAGCAGGAGTCACGTGAGTACTTCCTGAGATGGCCATCTTCCTTGAGATAAGCCCACACAAAAGACCACTTCACAGCTATTAAGCTGCAGCTTATCTCTCTCGTGGCACCCGCCCTTGTCCATCTGTGACCCTCGGACAAAAGATTTCACAATCCTTGCCCAGGACTTGTCCATCAAACTTCTCCAGACAAAAGATCTCTCAACCCCTGACCAGGACTTGCCAGAACTTGTTCGTCTGTGTCCTTCAGACAAAGGATTTCACAACCCTTGCCGAGGACTTGCCTGAACTTGTTCGTCAGTGTCCTCAGCAAACTTTGAGACAATGATGATGCAAAATAATAATCTCTTACACCACCCCGTGGCTCAAAGGTTGCTTTAAAATGGGACACTGGTGATCCATGATGGTGAGAAAGAGATAGCAAGCGTAGGGGTAAAGAAGGGAGGGGGGCAGGGAATCGAAAGTTTCATATAATCATTACAAAAGATTCATCAGGGTTGTTTGTAAATGTCGCCCTGATCTGCCTGACTTCCCCATCCACAGAGGAAGTTACAAATTGCATAGAGGATACAACACGTTGGATAAGTTGAATAAAACATGGTATCATACAAGGAATGAACATGAGAGTCGCAACAGCACATAATAGATAAAATAAGATACGTTTTACCCATGGGCCACCTGGAAGCCAGGAAAAGAGGTCAAGGTCTGGGCTTTTCCAAGTTTGAACAGGAACATGTGCTATTTTCCGTATACCTTGGGCAATTTGCTTAAGAACTTTACCATTATCATCAATCTTTAAACAACAAGTAGAGTCATTTAATTTGCCACAGACCCCCCCCCAGTGACTTTTCAGGAGTGGTGACACAAATGTTGTAATGAATAAAAGGTAGAAAGTGAAAAGAGACAACCATACATTTGGCAATAACTATACATTTAACAATAACCAATAATAATAAATAAATTAGTAAAACAAATAGAGCTATTTGTGTCAGCTGCTTTCCCCACCCAGGAACTCCCAGTGTAAGCCAAGATCCAGATGGGAATTCTTCAGTAGAGGTTGTGGTTTTATGAATAGCCATACAATATTACACTTCAGTTAATTCACCAAAAGCATAATGTTTTCTAAGATGATTTAGTGTCATGAGAACTCTCCACGTGAGCATTTCCAAAGCAATTCAAATGCTGAGAGATATAAATACTAGTTCGACAAATTCAAGTATTGTTACAGTCTACAGAACATTTCACAGGATAGTGTGTGTAGGATACCCCCACAGTATAAACCATCAAAGAGGGTTAATCCCAGAAACATACGCATCTCTTATCAAAACTTAGGTACTTTCCAACAACCATGTTTTGGATGGAACTCCTGGACTGGTGTGATACTGAAAAGCATCAGTGCAAAAGGATTTATGATAGATTTCTTTCATGACCACATCTAACACATATTAGATGGGTCCCTCGATTCATTTCCCAGTTTGTTATGAATTTGGAAACACTGTGGAGGAGTTACATGCAAATCATAATCAGTTTGGTAAAAAGGGGTGAAAGAAGGGCTCAAAAGAAATGCTATCACTGTGCGGGGAGTATCAGTAAGCCAGGATGACCTGTAAAAACTCTGAAACCAGTTGTGAAGTTTAACAGATCCAAGAACTAATATCAATCACCACTCGCACTCACAACGACACAAAACATAACACTATTGCAACCAAAAAGTGTAATCAAGAGGTATATTCAGTATTCTAGCATGATCAAATCTTCAGTATTTCTGTCACAAAACACAAATGGTTAAAATCAGCTATTAGCCTTTTCTGTGTCCAATCAAGGTCCCACGGGGATCTTCTGTAAAATAAAACAAGACACCAACTTGCCCTTTTTGGGCTTTGTTAACATGGTTAAAAAATATGAGGGAACAATCCAGCAAGTGTTGATTTCATATTCCTTTTTCAGGGTGTCTTTAGCCTTCCAAGGATAATTGTTAAGGGATTCCGTTAAGGTTAGGGAAACTGGCCTCAAGCTAACTGAGTCAATCGACACAGTCTGGTCAGGAAGATAAAAGGGTTTCCCTGGCTTATCAGCCAGTGAATCGTGACTCACAGGGATAACTGGCAAGAGTGGTGAGGCCTTTGGACAGAAGGTGCTAAATCGAGGATCTGGTTTCCCTTTGTTGTGAGCTTTCTAATACATCCACCCTTCACCGCCCCCACCCCGCTCACTTGGGAGGGGCGAAGACATCATTTTTCCAATGGCTTGGATAGCCATTCAGGTTCCCTGGGGGAGGCCCCAGGACCTGGGGTTCTGCTTTCCTCAAGATCCCTGAGTTTTTGTTCTGGCCACCAATTAACTAATTTCTCTAACTTGACAGTGGCTAATCCATTCATCAGATCTCGTGGAACACCCTTTAGCCAGCCCAGTGTCCAGAGACAATGACGTTTATGATCAATATTTCGCCTACCAGTTTTTACTGGCAATGAGACCCTGCCAGTCCCACTGAGCTTTGGGCTAGGTGGCCTAGGGGCAAGGCTGACCGCTGCAAGTCTTACTTCCCTAGGCTCAAATTTACTGGAGGAAGAAACCACTGGCCCATATTTTCTCCCATAGTTAATTAACTCCTGGGCAACTTCCCCCCATGTCCATACTTTGAATCCTGACTGCAGATGGTTGGGGGTTACTGTTCCTTCCAACGCTGCCCGGGCTCTCTCTCCCTGAGGCATTACCTGTATTTTTCCTTGCAGTTGTATACCTATAGGTTTTAACGACTCTGGAAGCCCCCTAATTAGGGCGGTCATCCTTTCAGGATCGACAGGCATCATCATAGGTGACTCATGGTTTGGCTGCAGCTTTCTATCATACATCATTTGGAGACAAGCAGCCTTTTGAACACTTTCTACTAACTGATCAACTGTTCCAATAATAGCAAGAGGATCTCCCCTTTCTAAAGGGTTGAGACCACCTGCCCAATAGGCAGCCCTCTGTGTCAAGGACCAGGGAGCACGATTGTTGCCAGTAGTTAAAAATACTCCTGGTCCCCAATAACCCTCCGCTTCCTTTTCTGTTAGCAGAATCTGGTCTCCACCAGTGAGGCTAACCCTCCATACATACTCTGTTTCAGATTCATTTGGAGAGCGGCTAAAATCTTTTTTCAATTTTGCTAGTTCAGTGGCTGAGAAGGGAATTTCCTTAACATTCATTTGAGGATCTAGATCCTCACTGTTATCGAATGTATATTCAGTTTTTATCAAAGGGCGCAATGGGGCTATTGGCATTTCTAATTTATCTAGCCTTTCCTTCACTCTTTGCAGTTCCTCCTGAGGAAAAGTTTTTTCGTGAGGCAGACTATGGGTGACAGTATTGTCGGCATGCTTAGACGTTAACAGTTCCTTAAAAGCCATTTGCAACAAAGCCGAATTATGTTTCTCTCTTTCTAATTGTTCCTCAAGGTTCACTATTTGATTCTGCAGGGTTTTTACCAGTTCTTGTGTTACTTTAACTGATTCCTGTAGTGCTTGTATAGTTTGGGTTTCTGCCGAATGCTTTTCATCTCGGAACTCCACGGCAGCTTTTAAAGCAGCCCCAAGTACGGCACAAATAAACGACTTTCCTTTTCCGGCTCGGGTACGAGCCTCATTTTGTAAAACACGAATACGGTCAGAAACACTCTGCAAGTTATACCAGTTCTGTCGTGCCCAATCCACACCTGATAAAGAAGGTCGAGCACCATGTTTTTCTAAAAGATCAAATAATACATTTTCACTTTTCATGGTAGCAATGCTGTCACTCATTTTTCTTAATACAAGGATACGTATTCAAAAGCACAGGTAACTCCTTACCTCCCCCCAGGGAGGCACACAACACCTACTAAAGAAATGCAAATGCTCCAATCACTCTTCCCTTTCTCTGAGGGAAGCACACAAAAGAGTTCAAATTTCACACTTAAGTTACAAGATACTTAAATCACAAAATGCAGAAAGGGTCTTCCCGAGGAGGCACACACGTAATCAAAATTAATTCATACGTCCTCGAGAGGTATACACATAAAAAGTAAAGTTTCAGAATATGGAGCGGTCTTCCTGGAGAAGGACTCACGTTTAAGTTTTCAAAAATATCGCTCCATGCAACTCCAGGAGGTACACACAAAGACAAGAAGCTAAACCAACACCTAAGTTACAGTTTCACTCCTTGCTAAAGCAACACTTACAGGTTTCAGTAAAGCAAATAAAACTTCTTGGAGAGGCACACACGTTTAAGTCACAAAGTATCACTTCCTCACTTCCCCAAGAGGCGCAAACACAAAATCAAAAACAGGTTCCAATTTCAAACTTCAAAATAACTGCAGAGAGGTCTTCCCGAGGAGGCACACACGTATTAAACAATATGCAAATAGTCAAAATACGTCCCCGAGAGGTACACACATAAACAGCAAAGAATCGGAATACGGAGCGGTCTTCCTGGAGAAGGACCCACGTCTAAATTTTCAAAAATATCGCTCCTTGCAACTCCAGGAGGTGCACACAGAAAAGTTTCAAATTATATCTGGAAGGACAACACTCTCACAGCAGGTATCCTGCCTGACTACGCCAAAATAAAAAAATGTCTCGCTCCAATTTATAGGAGGGAGATGAGGTTCTTTTAATATCTGTATACCCGGTGTGAGATTAAGAAACAACGGTTCATATGTTAGTCCAACCAGTTTATTATAAAGCTAATTAGGGAGACGGGGAAGGGAAGGAGTGCGATAGAAAAGCTAGGAAAAAGCAAGAATGCCGTGAAGCGGGGATAGTCACCACCAGGATCCAGCAGCGGGTCCCGTTGCACGACGTTCCGAAGGTCCGAGGCAGAGGGCAGCAGGGGGAGAGAGCAGCAGCGTGGAAGGCCTTGGGCAGCAAGCAGGCAGCAGGAAGAAGTCGCAGAGCCAGTCCAGGAGAAAGCAGCAGGACTCAGGTAGCAGGCCCAGGAAAGTCCGTCAGTATGAAGGCATTCCGTGGTGAGGAATCTGATGCAGAAACCTCCATATCCTCATGGTTTTCGATTCCTCTTTTATCCTGCTTCTTCTCCTGCCTACGTGAACATCCCTGGGGCGCTTGAGCAGGAGTCACGTGAGTACTTCCTGAGATGGCCATCTTCCTTGAGATAAGCCCACACAAAAGACCACTTCACAGCTATTAAGCTGCAGCTTATCTCTCTCGTGGCACCCGCCCTTGTCCATCTGTGACCCTCGGACAAAAGATTTCACAATCCTTGCCCAGGACTTGTCCATCAAACTTCTCCAGACAAAAGATCTCTCAACCCCTGACCAGGACTTGCCAGAACTTGTTCGTCTGTGTCCTTCAGACAAAGGATTTCACAACCCTTGCCGAGGACTTGCCTGAACTTGTTCGTCTGTGTCCTCAGCAAGCCTTGAGACAATGATGATGCAAAATAATAATCTCTTACAGGGGTCCAGAGATATAGTGAAAAAACAGTCTTTTAAGTCAAGAGTTAAAAGTCCTGAAACGTCAAACTTGTGTGTGGGGGTCCCCGTTGATCAGAACCCTGCAGCACCCCTTTTCATGGCCGCAGCTGGCACTGGCTGTGCCTGAGAATAAATCAATTGAGCAATATAAGTGCCTGCCAGTACTTCACATGGGGGCACGGGTGTGACTGTGCGACCCAAGTCCTGCAGGACATTATGCAATAACGCTTCCCAACATTGCTCTTG
This sequence comes from Lophura nycthemera, assembly GCA_021292215.1. Lineage (NCBI taxonomy): Eukaryota > Metazoa > Chordata > Aves > Galliformes > Phasianidae > Lophura > Lophura nycthemera. The sequence goes on from JADANK010000315.1 coordinate 41,667, forward strand.
ATCTGGGGCTATGATAACAGGGAAAGCTTTCAACCTATCTGTCTTTCCTGCTTTCCTAGCCTCCCTCCCAACAGTTGCGCGTGGATCAGGAGGGGACAAATCCGTCTCTTCTTCAGGGTTTATGCCTGGATCAAAAGGGCCGCCGGGATCCTCGGGGGGCAAGGCAGTAAAAACCCCATCCGATGGCGATGGCTGGGGAGCCGATGGAATTGCGGGCCTATCTTTAGAGCAACCAGCGGCTCCCTTGCCCTCGGGCAGACTGGGGGTATCAGATTGCAATCTCAAGTGGCTCTTTAGCGCTTCAAAGACTTTTCTCCAAGTCTGAAGCAACCCGAATGCTGTCTTATCACCCTTAGTAGCAGCATCCCATAGCTTCACCCCGATCCTGTCCCATACTTCAGGATTGTAAATTGTCCGATTTGTGATCGAGGGATCACTCTTGGTAGCCCATACAAGCTTCTGCTGTAAAATGGCAGCGGGCACCGTCTTTTCCCATTTTTTAAGAATAATTTGAAAAGTAACTACAGAATCACAGAATCACAGAATTGCCAGGGTTGGAAGGGACCTCATGGATCATGAATCTCCAACCCCCCTGCTACATGCAGGGCCACCAATCATCCCACCTAATGCTAGACCAGGCTGCCCAGGGCCCCATCCAACCTGGCCTTGAACACCTCCAGGGATGGGGCATCCACAACCTCTCTGGGCAGCCTGTTCCAGTACCTCACCACTCTCTCTGTGAAGAATTTCCCCCTGACGTCCAACCTAAATCTCCCTTCCCTCAACTTAAAACCATTTCCCCTTGTCCTGCTGTCACTCACCCTTTCAAAGAGTTGATTCCCCTCCTGTTTGTAGGCTCCCTTTAGGTACTGAAAGGCTGCAATGAGGTCACCCCGCAGCCTTCTTTTCTCTAGGCTGAACAAACCCAGCTCCTTCAGCCTGTCCTCATAGGGGAGGTGCTCCAATCCCCTGATCATCTTGGTGGCTCTCCTCTGGACTCTCTCCAACAGCTCCCTGTCTTTCTTGTACTGGGGGCTCCAGACCTGGACGCAGTACTCCAGATGGGGCCTCACAAGAGCAGAGTAGAGAGGAACAATCACCTCCCTGTCCCTGCTGGCCACCCCTGTTTTGATGGAGCCCAGGATCCCATTCGCGTTCCGAGCCGCAAGGGCACACTGCTGGCTCATATTAAGTTTTTCATCTATCAGGACCCCCAGGTCCTTCTCCACAGGGCTGCTCTCAAGGACCGCTCCTTCCAGTCTGTAGGGATGCCTGGGATTCCTCCGGCCCAAGTGCAAAACTCTGCACTTGGCCGTGTTGAACCGCATCAGGTTCACCCGGGCCCACCTTTCTAGCCTCTCGAGGTCCCTCTGAATGGCATCCCTTCCTTCAGCTGTGTCGACCGCACCACTCAGCTTGGTGTCATCAGCAAACTTGCTGAGGGTGCACTCAATTCCATCATCGATGTCATTGATAAAGATGTTAAAGAGCACCGGTCCCAAGACAGACCCCTGGGGGACGCCACTCGTTACCGGCCTCCACCTGGACATAGAGCCATTGATGACCACCCTCTGTCTGCAGCCTTTAAACCAGTTTCTTATCCATCGAGTGGTCCACCCATCAAATCCACATCCCTCCAGTTTGGAGATAAGGATGTTGGTGGGGACCATGTCAAAGGCCTTGCTCAAGTCCAGGTAAATGACATCAGCATCTTCCCTTGTCACGATGCAGTCACTCCATCATAAAAGGCCACTAGGTTGGTCAGGCACGACTTCCCTGGTGAAGCCATGCTGGCTGTCACGGATACACGCCTTTCCTCATGTGATCAAGCATGTCGTCCAGAGATCTGTTCCATGATCTTCCCAGGCACAGAGGTGAGACTCACCGCCTGTAGTTCCCGGGGTCCTCCTTGCTCCCTTTCTTGTAAATGGGAGTGACGTGACCCTTCCTCCAGTCATCCGGGACCACACCTGACAGCCACAACTTCTCAAATATGATGGAGAGCCTAGGACATTCTTTTGTTCTGAGCTCATATTATTCCGTATGGTAACCCAATGGCCTACCTTGGTCTGGAGAAAGGCAATCCGGGCTGTCAGGAACGATGAATCCTCAGGTTGTGGCGCTTCTCTCAGCACACCCACGCTTCTCTCAGCGCACCCACGCTTTTCTCAGCATCTGTCATGCTTCTCTCAGTGTGTTCCGTGCCCTTTCTCAGCGCCTGCCATGCTTTTCTCAGCATCTGCCACGCTTTTCTCAGCACCTGCCACACTTTTCTCAGCGTGCTCCGTGCTTTTCTCAGCACCTGCCATGCTTTTCTCAGTGTGCTCCGTGGTTTTCTCAGCGCCTGCCACGCTTTTCTCAGCGCGCTCCGCGCTTTTCTCAGCGCCTGCCATGCTTTTCTCAGTGTGCTCCGCGCTTTTCTCAGTGCCTGCCATGCTTTTCTCAGCACCTGCCACACTTTTCTCAGTGTGCTCCGGACCGGTCAGTCTTCAAGTCAGCCCTAGCTTTGTGTCCCTGTTCGGGCGCCAATTGTCGGCGCTCAGTCGAGTTAGAGAGCTCTCACAGTTTCTTGTAGCATCAGAATAGTTCTCCGAATAGTTCTGCTTTATTGTGTTCAACATACATCTTATATACCATTCACTTACAAGCCAGGAATTCCTGTCCCTCTAATCAGTTAATTGGCCTAGCTTCTCCCAAAACACAGTGATAAAGGATGAAAGGTTTCTTAAGTGTGATAAGGTTAACAATGCATACAAACAGAACCTCCTGTTTACCCTTAGATGCAAACAGATACCATTTGCTCTCTGTCTTACACTCCAGACTCCCAAGGTTTCACAGTGATAGGGTCTATCAAGGAGTCTGATAAACTCTTTGCTGACTTGCTCACAGTTACATCTTCCCCCACAGAGGTGGCCAATGCTTTATCTTTACACTGACACATGGATGGTTGCAAATGCCTTATGGGCATGGTTACAGCAGTGGGAACAAAACAACTGGTAACAAAGGGGTAAACCTGTTTGGGCTGCTGAACTGTGGAAAGACATTGCTGCCCGAATAAAGAATATGGTTGTAAAGGTGCGGCACGTAGATGCTCATGTTCCCAAGAATCGGGCTACAACAAAATAATAGTCTGATAGACCAAGCAGTCAAATTAGAGGTGGCTCAAATAGACTTGGACTGGCAACACAAGGGTGAATTATTCCTATCTCAGTCGGTCCATGAGACCTCGGGCCATCAAGGAAGAGATGCAACATACAAATGGGCTAGAGACCGAGGGGTGGACTTAACTATGGATGCTATTGCACAGGTTATTCATGACTGTGACACATGCACCATAATTAAACAAGCCAAGAGGATGAAACCTCTCTGGGGGGAAGGGCAATGGCAAAGTATAATATGGGAGGCATGGCAGATTGATATATCACACTTGCCACAGACTATGCAGGGTAAGCGTTACGTGCTTACTATGGTAGAAGCAACCACTGAGTGGACCTGGAAACATATGCAGTACCCAGTGCTTCCACCTGAAACACCAATCTAGGTCTTGAAGAGACAAGTCCTTGTGGTCGACATGGCACTCCAGAAAGAATTGAGTCAGACAATGGGACTCATTTCAAAAACAGCTTATAAGTACATTGGGCCAAAAGACATGGCATTGAGTGGATTTATCATATCCCCTATAATGCACCAGCTTCTGTTTAAACCGAACGATACAATGGATTGTTAAAAACCATGACGATAGCAATGGGTGGCAGAACATTTAAGCACTGGGAGAATCATTTGGCAGAAGCCACCTAGTTGATCAAAACTAGAGGATCTATCAATCGTGATGGTCCTGCCCAATCCAGCTCCCTACATTCAGTAGAGGGAGATAAAGTCCCTATAGTACATGTAAAGAGCATGTTGAGAAAAGCAGTTTGGGTCCTTCCTGCTTCTGGAAAGGGCAAACCTCTTCATGGAACTGTTTTCGCTCAGGGACCTGGGTCCACTTGGTGGGTGATGCAGAAAGATGGGAATATTCAGTGTGTACCACAATGGAATTTGATGTTAGCAGAGTACGGTCAGTAATTCCATGTATATATATTTGTGTGTGAGCCTGAGATGCTCAACCATTGAGTGCCAGGAGTGATATTACCTGTGTCAGACCTAAGGTATATAATGGTGTGTATTTCACTGACTAGGCGCACAATTTCTCCCTTCTCAGTAGGGGGTGTGCACCCATTATTGCAATAATGAATAAACTACTGCTTCATGAAGATCTTTGCCTGATTAGAAATTTCTGATTTTGAGCATCTTTCTCCCATCATTTTGATATAGGCTGGTGAAGGATGAGAAAAGTGCTTCACAGGAACTGGGGATAGAGATAGTTAGAGGTAGTTTACAGAAGAAAATATGTAGAGGTTGTTAGAAGAATGGGAATACCCCCGAGGTATGTGAGCTCAAGAGTTAGGTTGCTGGCTGGGGTAGGAACGCTCCTTGGGGAAGTTCCTACGAAGGGGACCTGTAAGTCGTACGTGAGGAAAGAGCAATAACTCTCCCTTAGCTGATTGGTAACAGCAGGTATCTTGTCAAATGATAATGTGGGGGTTATAGGTTGTACTATTGTTATTATCACCATCTGTTGTAAGTGTTTGGTACCGTGTATTTGAGTAATTGCTATCAAAACACTCGAAAGGAGTCCGGAGCTCTGATTTGATAAAGTGTAAAGTCGGCACTGTGTGTGATTGCGAGCGAATGTGTTGAATATTTGAGTCGCGGCATAGCTGCAGGGTGAGTGTGGAGTATAACGATTATCGTTGTCTGATTGTCTGTCTTTACGTTTTTGTATGAATTTATGAATAGGGATGACGAATCCATAGAGAGATACCTGTTCCATTCAGGGAATGAGTGTCAACTTGTTTATGTGGTATTATGTTCAGCTTGCGAGGAGGTGTGTGAGGGAGGTGGGTCAATCAGTGCTGGTTCCGTGGCAAGGTATTTATAACCAAACGATACGGATTGTTAGGGGAAAGTTATATGGTATTAAGGGTGTTTATGGAAACTGAAGAACTGTATGGTTTGATTTGTAGGTTTTGAAGGGAATGTGGCAAACTGTTTTGATGGTATAAGAAAGTGTAATTGTTAATGGTATATGGACGTAGAATTGAGGGTATATGGAAGTGTAACTGAAGGTACAAATAGTGGAATAGTGTACAAAGGAAATAAGGGTTAAAGAGAAAGTGAGTTTATCCGTGCTGGCATGAGAGCAACCCCCCCGCACCATTCCCCCGTGAGCAGAACTTGGTGTGAGAGAGCGAGCTGGGGATGGAGACTGCTGCTGTAAACAGCGTTACTGGTGAAGGGGGGAGGTGGAGAGGATAGGGCACTGGAAGTGAGAATAGCCTTCATCTGCAGAGATCTAGGAAACCCGAAATCCAAGTGTTAACACTGGAAGCCTCTGAAGAGGAGGAGGTGAAACTGAAATATGATGTTAGTAGTTTATGTAACGATGACAGTTTGGAAAGTGAAAAGTTTGGGAAGGACACAGGCTGAGGAAGGCAAAGATGAGCAGGGTGTAACAGGGATGTCAGGACTGAAGAGATGTGAGCGATGTGAAAGAAAAAAAAACTGTTTGAGAAACAGAGATAGTAAGGAAATTGTGAATAACAGCAGCTGTTACCATTGCAGCCTTAGAGCCTAGGACCCAGGGACCCCCTCAGAGAGAGGTAGGGGGGCTGGAAGAGCCCAGGGAGGGATCCACCCCACTGGAACGAAAGCAGGTGCGAAGGGCAGGGAAATGGGACACTGGTAGAGAAATCCTACCAAGCTGAGTGAGAGGGAACCATCTCTGGTTGCAAAGCTGAAGGATGGGAACCTGGGAAGTTTACCTTAGCAGATCCACTGATTAACTTGCAGCTATGGGAGCAGGATAAAGAGGTTTATTTTCTGGTGGATACAGGTGCCTTTTACCACCCATAGATCATTTTGTAACAGTAGTAGGAGCTACTGGCCAACAAGAAAAGGCTTACTTTTGGGGATCAGTTAAATACAAGCTGAGAAAACAAGTAGGAATACATAAATTCTTGTACATGCCAGGTTACTCTGGCAAGAAATTTAATAAAACTGGAGCTAAGGGTCAAACAATATTAACTGATTGAGAATTGTCAGTCTGGCTTTAACACAAACTGGGAAAAACAAGGCTGTACCCCCAGAAGTTACAGAAATCTTAAATCAGGTATGCTTAGGAGTGTGGGTCTCAGGGATACCTGGCAGAGCCAAAAATGCAACCTTAAATAGAAGTTAAGTTAACAGCAAGAGTTAGCCCAGTCAGGGTAAAGCAGTGCCCTTTGAGGATATGTGATTGTAGAAAAATAAAAGAAATAATAGACAATCTTTCGGAGTTTGGATTGCTTATTGAATAAGAATCCAAATACAATCCAACTATAGCAAGTGCTATAGTTTGGTACAAGATTTGAGGGCAAGTAATAGAACTGTTGAATGCATACGCTCAGTGGTGGCAAATCCATACGCTTTATTAGCCAAGTTAAGGAATGAGTAGGTGGAGTTTACCTTCTGGATTTGAAGGATGCCTTTTCTGCCTGGTTTGGTCAAAGAAAGCCTAAGGTTATTTGCCTTTGAATAGGAAAACTCCAAGATGGGGAGAAAAGACTCAATCTGAACAGTGTTACCCAGGGCTGTGAGAACAGCTCAATGATTTTTGAGAGCTGGTCAACTCGTGAGCCTGAGACTTGAGTTCCTCCATCCCAGGGTGGAACTTTACTGCAGTACATGGATACCACAGAAACAAAAGAGGATTGTGTGCAATGGACTGTGAGTTTGCTGAATTCCTTGGTTTAAATGATTATCAAGTTTCTCAATAGAAAGCGCAAATAACTCAGCAGCAAGTGACGTATTTGGGATATGAGATTACAGCTGGACTTTGAACGTTAAGGACTGTCAGGAAAGAAGTCACTTGCCAAACCCCTGAGCTACAAACTGCCAAGGAACTCCGTACGTTTCCAGGAATGACAGGATGGTGCTGAATGTGGATACACAGCTACCAGACACGACTAACCCTTCTGGCTGTTCTCGCATGAAAAAAAAGGAATAGCCCTGGGAGTCCTTGCCCAGAACCTTGAACCCTATCGAAGGGCAGTGGCATACTTCTCCAAACAATTTGATGAAGTGAGTAAGGAATGGCCGGGGTGCTTGAGGGTGGTGGCTGCACTAGTACTCAATATTCAAGAAGCCAGTAAAGTTATGCTAGGCCAAAGAATAACAGTTTTAATATCTCATACAGTGTCTACTGTATTGGAGAAAAGGGGGGCATTGGCTCTCACCCCAAAGGTTCCTGAAATCCCAGGCCATCCTTGTAGAGCAGGATGATGTAGAAATAATTGTAACTAATATTGTCAACCCAGCATCTTTCCTTAGTGGAACTCCTGGAGAACCAGTATTTCATGACTGCTTGGAAACAACTGGAACTGCATATTCCAGCTGGTCGGACCTGAAGGACGAACACTTAGAAGATGCAGAAGACACCTGGTTTACCGACGGTAGTGGTTTTCTAAGACAAGGAAACTGTAAGGCAGGATATGCAGTAACTGCTACTGACAAGGTAATCAAAGCACAACAAAGCTGTGGGGACTTTCCCTCAGAAGGCTGAAATAACTGCCTGGACAAGAGTCTTAAATATATGGACAGATGCTAATTATGTATTTGGGATGCTACACGCTCATAGTACCATCTGAAAAGAGCAAGGATTGCTCTCACACAAGGAAATCTACCAAACTGCGTGGCTACTATACATTGTAAAAGACATCAGAAAGGTAACACTGTACAGGAAACTGGAAATAAGATGATGGATCAGATGGCAGAACAGGTAGTTGAAGAAGGCTTTAATTCCAGATGGTAAACTTAAAATCTCTGAACCTGAGTCAGAACCTGTAAAATATTCTAGAAAGGATCGAAATCTAATTAATGATTTAGAAGGGAAGAGAGCAAGCTGACAGATGGGTGCATGCCCAGATGGAATCATTGTTATGCCCTTTAGTATTTTATTAAAATTGGTTCTAAGGGAAGATAAGAGAATATATTGGGCAAACAGACACTACAAAGTATGATCCTAGTACCAGGAACAGGGCACAAGTGGGCCTATTGGGAAAGGGAACCTTCTAGGGACAGTGGCCGGAGGCATTCCCTTGTAGAACTAATAAGGCACGTGGGGTAACTAAAGTATTGTTACAGGAGGTTATTCCAAGATGCTGAGGAACTACTTGGCCTGTCAAGGAAAGTGCACCATCGAAAGTTAAACTCATAAAGAAAAGATGAGTTGGTTACTAATTTGCTTCTTCTCTGTGTACACGGGGTGGTGTCTGTGGCAAGTTGATATTGTGTGCTGTTACATTTTGTATTTTGGTTGCAATAGTACTATGTTTTGTGCTTTAGTGGGTGGTAATGTTGTACCTCTATTTGTTATATTTATTTATTTGTTATTGTTAAATGTATGATTGTCACTCTTCTCCCTTCTATTTGGATCAGCCTTACATTGCCATATTTAACAGTGGCCGCTATTAAGGAAAGTAATAACACTCTCATTAGTGGGCATGAATATCATAATGGAAGTAATATAGTGAGCAAGTGTCGTTTGGGTAAAGGTTTCTGGTGGCTGTGCAGAGATGGGAGAGCTCAAAAATCAATACCAATAAATTGGAAAGGACATTGTATAGGAGGATATTTAGCACCTCCTACGAGCATCCATCCAAAAGAACTCCCACTAGGCATAGTGAGAACTATGTGGAGCCAGTATCAAAATCCAAGGAGGGTTAAGAGAGTAAATAACCCATTGGTAAGGTATAATACAGGATACCATAGCTTCGTGAGAGCCCTTATCCCAGTCTTAGGAGTAGCTCAGCTGAAAAAGGCTATAGTGAATATCTCTGCAACTCTAGAAATAGTAGAAAATGCCACAACAGATGCATTATGAGCAATCCAAGAAGAGGTATCCTCTTTATCCAAAGTGGTACTTCAAAATAGGATGGCACTAGATCTATTAACAGCTAAAGAAAGAGGGGTATGCACAATAATAAATCAGAGTTGTTGTGCTTACCTAAATGAGGATTTGAGAATTGAAACAGATTTAAGGAAAATTTGGGAGCAAACAAAAGTCCTGCATAGGACAAGTAAAGATAACACCGACTGGGAAGCAGATTTATGGGGCTTACTTACTAGTTGGTTATAGTTGGTTACCAAATCTAGGATGGTTAAGGCAGCTTTTCTTGGCCTGCACCATCTTGGAACTGTTGGTATGTTTTACCTCTGTGGTAATGAGGTGTTCTTTGTGCTTGTGCCAGAATACTAGGAAAGAGTACAAGGTGTCGAAGAGACATGAGCTGAGGCAAAAGGTGGAAAGTGGGGCCTATTTTGCGACGCATTAAGAAAGAATAAAATAATCTAGCAGGTGAAGGATGAGAGAAGGGCCCCACAGTAAAAGATGAGAAAAGGGCTTCACAGGAACTGGGGATAGAGATAGTTAGAGGTAGTTTACAGAAGCAAATATATAGAGGTTGTTAGAAGAATGGGGATTGCAGACACTGAGACTGAGACAATGAGGGGGGTAGAGAACATAAAGATAAGAGTTTGAGAACAGCCCGAGGACGTCTGGCAGGGAGGTGATAAGATGTCCTCAGGGCAGGCTAGAACTGGATCGGGGGCTGCCCCTCCTGCAGGGTCAGAAGTTTACAGCAAGCAAGGCTACGAGCCTTCGCAAGGAAGACTATGTTTCTTCATCCTATGACCACCAGGAGGAGACCCCCACAACTCACTACGCACACGAGAGGGGGAGGGTCTGCATGCTAATGGGTTCTCGTAAATCTAATGAATATGTATCCGAATTCCTGGAAACAACTGATTATGTATTAGTTCGGCCTATATCTGTAGCACGCTTTTTCCTCACAGTGTGCAAGTTAGGCTGATCTATCCCCCTTGCACCCAGCGTATGCACGCCGCTGAAATAAACATACCTGCTCTATATCCTTAATCTGGCTATAGAGTTTGATTTCCGCACATCACCGGTTTGTTTAGCAATAGGGATCAGTATATTAGTTTAAGGACCAATATATTATTTTAGCAAGAGGAATCAATGAGTGCTAATTCTAAAACTTTCCATTTCAACTTTACTTGGTGTGTGAACAGCCTTGTTTTCTCTTAATTCTGTTTCACAGGAAGCACTGGAGTCATAGTAGACTACTTATCTTTGCATTTCGCCAGGTACGAGGACTTTTTTCTTGGACTTCACATATATTATTTTGAAAGTTGTTCATTATGGCCTAATAAGCAATAGAAATTGGCCAAATTGGGGAAAATTAGCTAAAGGTAGCCAAAAGTCTCAGTGATTAAGCTGATGGTGGAAAAATGGGGATAAACTAAGTGGTCTAAGACCACCCTAAATGCCACTGTGTGTGCCTAGATGGACATTAGCATATATTAATGAGTTCTTGGAAAAGAATGAGTATGTATGACAATGTACTGCATGTGCATGTCTTAACTGTTCAAATGTAGAACCTGAACTCTGAGAGGATGTGCTTGCTTGTCAAGTTGCCTGGTACGTATTGTGAGGAATAAGGGAATGCTGCTTTCTAACACCACATTGGAATTGAGAGTTTTCTTCCTGGATTTTGGATGACAATTTATTATGCAAAAAGGCCTCTCCCCTTTGTAAATCAGGAAGGATGAGTTAGTGATTGCAGCAAAATTGCCAGGTCATGGCGTGAACCAATGGTTGAGCACCAGGTGAGAAGGCACGACTAACCCATGGAGCTTAGGTGCAAGCAATGCACCTGAGTGACCAGAAGGGGTGGAATCGCAGAATCACAGAAACACCAAGGTTAGAAAGGACCTATAAGATCATCCAATCCAACCATCCACCTATCACCAATAGTTCTCACTAAACTATATCCCTCAACACAACATCCAAACATTCCTTGAACATCTCCAGGGTCAGTGACTCCACCACCTCCCTGGGCAGCCCATTCCACTGTGTCACGGGGTTATCCTTAGATATAAGTTCGTGACAGGAGGGCACGGGCCCCGGGAAGAAGAGGAAAAAAAAGGGGTACAAATGGTTTCCTGCGACCTGGACGGCCCCGGGCTGCGTGCGCTCCGGGAGACGGGGAAGGGCAGAGAGCTAGCTGATAGTTTTAACAAAGATAGTTTTAACATGATGTTCTGATGTGGAATACAGATAACAAAAAATCATGAAACCACAACATTCCACCCCTTATTTCACATCACCACATCATGCTTAACATATATGCACATATGAACAAACAATAATTAGCAATCATTACATATAGGCATATCTATATATATATCTACATGGAATCACTAAGTGCACTCCCCCAGTATCAAATTTCCCTGTGGTACACACTGGACATCCCCACTTTTCTCCATCACCCACCAGGTGGACCTAAGTCCCTGTGCAAAAACAGTTCCACGGAGAGGTTTGCCCTTTGCAGAAGCTGGAAGGACCCAAATCGCTTTTCCCAACATGCTCTTTACATGTACCACAGGGACCTTATCTCCCTCTACGGTATGTAGGGAGCTGGACTGCGTAGGACCATCTCGACTGACCAATCCTCTGGTGTTAACCAGCCAGGTGGCTTCTGCCAAGTACTTGTCCCAGTGCTTAAATGTTACACCACCCATTGCTTTTAACATGGTTTTTAACAACCCATTGTAGCATTTGAACTTACCAGAGGATGGAGCATGATAGGGGATATGATAAATCCACTCAACGCCATGTTCTCTGGCCTAAGTACCCACAAGTGAATTTTTGAAATGAGTCCCACTATCAGACTCAATTCTTTGCGAGGTGCCAAGACGCCACAGGACTTGCCTCTCCAGATGTAATATGGTGTACTGTGTATGTTTCAAGCCACCCAGTGGTTGCCTCCACCATGGTAAGCACATAACACTTGCCACTGCAAGATCGTGGCAAGGTGATATAATCAACCTGCCATGCCCACCCATATTTATACTTTTGCCATCGCCCTTCACCCCAGAGAGGTTTCATCCTCTTGGCTTGTTTAACTGTGGCGCATGTTTCACAGTCATGAATAACCTGTGCAATAGTATCCATAGTTAAGTCCACCCCTCGGTCTCTAGCCCATTTGTATGTTGCATCCCTTCCTTGATGACCGGAGGTCTCATGGGCCCACCGAGTTAGAAATAATTCACCCTTGTGTTGCCAATCCAAGTCTATTTGTGCCACCTCAATTTCGGCAGCTCGATCTACTTGATGGTTATTTTGTTGTTCTTCAGTAGCCTGACTCTTGGGCACATGAGCATTAACATGGCACACCTTTACAACCATATCTTTATTCGGGCAGCAATATCTTTCCACAGTTCAGCAGCACAAATAGGTTTACCCCTTCTTTGCCAGTTATTTTGCAGCCATTGCTGTAACCACCCCCGTAAGGCATTTGCCACCATCCATGAGTCAGTGTAAAGATAAAGCGTTGGCCACCTCTCCCGTTCAGCAACATCTAAGGCCAATTGGACAGCCTTTACCTCTGCAAATTGGCTTGATTCTCCTTTCCCTTCAGTGGCCTCTGCAACTTGTCGTGTGGGGCTCCACACAGCAGCTTTCCATCTGCGATGCTTCCCCACAATACGACACAATCCATCAGTGAACAGGGCATACGTCTTTTCATTTTCTGGTAGTTCATTGTATGGTGGGGCCTCTTTAGCTAGCGATACTTCTTCACCTGGTGATGTTCCAAACTTTTTGCCTTCAGGCAAGTCCATGATGACCTCTAGGATTCCTAGACGGCTGAGGTTCCCCATCCGAGCTCACTGCGTAATCAACGCAACCCACTTACTCCAAGTGGCATCAGTTGCATGACGGGTGGAGGGAACCTTTCCCTTGAACATCCAGTTCAACACTGGTAGTCGAGGTGCTAGAACGAGCTACGTTTCAATACTGCCTACTTCGGAAGCAGCCTGAACCTCCTCATATGCAGCTAAGATCTCCTTTTCAGTTGGAGTGTAGCACTCTTCGGACCCACTGTACGCTTGACTCCAGACCTCGAATTTCATTCATTTTCAGAGACTGATCAACAATGGTAACGATATCTTGCTCACCTCCTACTCTTTCAGGACTTCTTGTTGCCCTCGTAGTCGTTGGTGACCGTGGTCTTATTGAGGGCCCCTCCCCTGGACTCAGGGGCGCTTCCCCTGGATCTCGGAGTCACTCCTCTGGACCTCTTTCCTCCTCTTCTCTTACTGTGACGCTTTCCTCTACTTTACCCTCCTCCTCTTTCTTCTCTTCTAACTGAGTCGAGATTCTTTTCATTTTTCGTCCTCTTATAGGGGCAACTTACATCAATTGTGGTGCCTCCTGTAGTTGATCGGGTTGCTCAGTTCTGATGCTCTCACCCTCCAGCTCGGCTCGGAGTCTGTCTCGTTCGATTATGAGAGTATTTAGTCCAGATTGGAGGGTGTCTCACTCAGTATTGAGGGTGTCCCATTCAGATTGGAGGGTGTCGAGTTTGGATTGAAGGGAATCTTGCTCGGATTCGAAGGCGTCTGTCATGGTTATATCTTCTCTCTGACTGCAAAGCCCCCTGGGGTATGTAGTTCTTCTCTTCCGGACAGGTGCACAGAACTGGAGCATTAACAGTTTAACTCCCAGTGCCCTATATGATGTTATGATGTGGAATACTGTCACGGGTTATCCTTAGAAATAAGTCCGTGACAGGGGGGCACAGGCCCCAGGAAGGAGAACAGGGGAAAAAAAAAAAAAAAAAAAAAAAAAAGGGTACAAACGGTTTGCCGCGACCCGGTCGGCCCCGGGCCACGTGTGCTCCGGGAGAGGGGGAAGGGCAGAGAGCTAGCCGATAGTTTTAACAAAAGAAAACACAACGGCAACGATCTGAGGAGGAAGGGTAATTTACTGAATCTAACTAAACCAAACAAAACGAGAGAGACAAGAGTATCAAAAAATGAGAGTCAAACCACGATAGTGCGAGGGAAAGCACGTGCTTTCTCCGCGGCGAGCTGAGACGGCTGAGCCGGGCCAGACGGGGAGAGGCAGCCGCGCCGGGTCCTGTCCGCAGCTCCACCCCACTTCCTCTTCCCGCCAGCTCCTCCGGGGATGCCGCCCCATCAGGATGCTCAAAGAGTCCACAACAGTAAACGGAACCAGAACATTAACTCGTTAACTCCCACTGGTCTACATGATGTTCTGATGTGGAATACTGACAACAAAAAAATCACGAAACCACAACAAATACCAATAACCAAAAATCATAAAACCATGACAACTGGGACATGAAAGCCCCAGTGATCCCAATTCAGTTGGGATGGGACATGGAAATCCAATGACCCCGATCCCATTGGCTTAGGACATGGCTGAAGGTACCCCCATGACCCCAAACCCATTGGGTTGTTGCGGAGGGGTGGCTTGGGGAGCGGGGCCACCTCGGGAACGTTAAGGACATGGTGACTTTGTGAGGATTTGAGATAAACAAGTGGTTGCTGAGTTGTGTCCAATGAGGAGGCTGGCGGGAAAAAAATAGGCGGTTCTGGGGAATTCCGCATTGTCACGGTGACAGGTTTCACCCAGTGATAGGATACGCATGGTGATAGGTTACGTGTGGTCTTGTATAACCAATCGTACGCGGCCAAGTGTACTTGTTGGCATATATATTGCTGCGTTAACTGATTAAAGTTGGACTTAGCTGTTAACTCGTATCGAGTCGTCACTGAGTTCCACAATCCCGCTCCTGCAGTTTGTGACATAGAAATGACAATGCCCCTGATACTGTTGAGTCATGACATGGAAACGCCAATGACCATGATCTCATTGGGTTGTGATGCGGAAACCCAATGATCCCGATCCCATTGGGCTGTGACCTATTTGAAGGAACCTCAATGACCTCAATCCTTTTGTGTCATGATATTGAAACCTCAGTGACCATGATCCCATTGAGTCATGACATGACTAAAGGAACACCACCAACCTCAATCACATTGGCTCATGACATGGAAATCCAATGACTCTGATCCTGTTGCATCATGATGTGACTGAAGAAACCCCAACAGCCTCAATCCTGTTGGATTGTAACATGGAAACTGTGATGACTGATACTTGTGGGTCATTACATGGCAGAAGGAACTCCAACACCTCTGATCCTACTGAGTTGTGACATGGAAATTCTAATGACCATGATCCTGTTGGGTCATGACATGGAAACCTCAATGACTTGAAACCTGTTGGGTCATGACATGGCTGATGGACCCCCAATGACTCCAATCCCATTGAGTCATGACACAGCTAAAGGAACCACAATGATGCCAAACATGTTGGGTCGTAACATGGAAACCCTAACATGCTCCATCTCTTTTGGTCATGACATGGATGAAAGAACCCTAAGAGTCCCTATTCCGTTGGGTTGTGACACAGAAACCCAAGGACCCTGATCCCATTGGCTTGAGGCATGGCCGAAGGATCCCTGATATAGTTGGACTGTGACATGGAAACCCCAGTGACCACAATCTCGTTCAGTAATGCCATGGATGAAGAAATCCCCAACAACCCAGATCCCACTGAGTCATCACACGGATGAAAGAACCCCAACGTCACTGATTCTGCTGGGTCATTTGAGGGTGCACTGAGTGTCTCTGAGAGGAAATCATAGAACAGCTGGGGTGGGAAGGGACCTCAAGGATTATCAAGCTCCAACCCCCCCGCCACAGGCAGGGCCACCAACCTCCACATTTAATACTAGACCAGGCTGCCCAGGGCCCCATTCAACCTGGCCTTGAACACCTCCAGGGATGGAAGAGGTATCCACAACCTCTCTGGGCAGCCTGTTCCAGCACCTCACCACTCTCATAGTAAAGAACTTCCCCCCAATATCCTACCTAAATCTCCCTCCATCAACTTAAAACCACTTTCCCTTGTCCTGCTGCTATCTACCCTTTCAAAGAGTTGACTCCCCTCCTGCTTATAGGGCTCCCTTTAGGTACTGAAAGGCTGCAATGAGGTCACCCCACAGCCTTCTCCTCTCCAGGCTGAACAAGCCCAGCTCCCTCAGCCTGTCTTAGTAGGGGAGGTGCTCTAGCCCTCCGATAATCTTCGTGGCCCTCCTCTGGACCCTCTCCAACAGCTCCCTGTCTTTCTTGTACTGGGGGCTCCAGACCTGGACACGGTATTCCAGACGGGGCCTCACAAGAGCAGAGTAGAGAGGGACAATCAGCTCCCTGTCCCTGCTGGCCACCCCTCTTTTGATGGAGCCCAGGATACCATTTGCTTTCTGAGATGCAAGAGCACACTGCTGGCTCATGCTAAGTTTCTCATCCATCAGGATGCCCAGGTCCTCCTCCGTAGGGCTACTCTCAAGGATTGCTCCTTCCAGTCTGTATACATGCCTGTGGTTCCTCTGGCCCAAGTGCAAAACCTTGCACTTTGCTGTGTTGAACCTCATTAGATTCACCCAGGACCACCTTTCAAGGCTATTAAGATCCCTCTGAATGGCATCCTTGATCAGGCAGCCTGTAATATACCCCTATCACCAGCTGGCCTTTTTCAGTCCTATCCCTAATTTTAACCCACAGGTTCTCAACCTGTTCCTGACTGTTTCTCAGAATCTCCTCACAGTCTATCCTCTCTCTTTGACATAGAGGACAACTCCCCCACCCTTCCTACCTTGCCTATCTCTTCTAAAGAGCCGATACCCCTCAATTGTGGTATCCCAGTTATGCGAGTCATTCCACTATGTTTCCGTGATAGCAACAAGGTCATAACTTTCCAAGTGCATCACAGTTTCCAACTCCTCGTGCTTATTCCCCATGCTGCATGCATTGGTATAAAGGCCCTTTAGCTGGCCTTTCTGTCTCATTACCTTTATAGAAGATCTGGGATCCCCTAGAGCAACAGTATCCCTGTCCTTTTCCATCCCTTTGTACTCCACTCTCTTCACACATCAAGTTCGATATGAACCCTCAAACTACCTGCTCAACCCCAGTGGCCCTCATTGTGTCCCTTTCCCCTTTCACACCTAGTTTAAACACCTTTCAATGAGTCTTGCCAGTTCCTGGGCTAGGATCCTTTTACCCCTTGGAGACAGGTGAGTTCCATCTGCAGCCATCGTGCCAGGTGTGGAGTAAATTGCCCCATGGTCAAAAATACCAGAATTCTTGTGTTTGCATCAATCTCTATGCCATTTATTTATGAGGTGGGTTTTCCTGATCCTCTCTGTATCCTTCCTAACCACAGAAGGGATAGAAGAAAAAAAAAAAAACCACCCATTCCAACTACCCTCCCCAGTCCACTGAAGTCTGTTTCGGTAGTCCTCAGACTTTTCTCAGCAACTTCATCGCTGCAGGCCTGAACAATCAATAAGGGATAATAATCAGAGGGGCAAATCAGACCAGGAAGTTTCCTAGTGTCAACAGTTTACGGGCTGGTTCAGCCCAGTTTCGTTACTAGCGGGGCAGAGGGATTTCACAAAATCCATGCCTCCGGAAAAGGGAAACAGGGGACCCAAAATAATTAAAAACAGTGGCAACGACCTGAGGAGAAACTAATTTACTAAATATAGTATTGGAAAGCAAGATAACACATTATAATACAATATAATTAGAATTGAAGCTAATAAATGTAATGACAGAGAGAGTCCGAAAGGTGGATATGCCTCAACATAAAGGTGAGGTGGGCAGTCCGGTTGAGCAGCAGGGATGTCCATATCAGCTCTGAGACGCTCTCAATTTCACAAACTCTCCCCTTCTCTGGGACAGTACTGAATAAGGCCCGATAAGCATTAGCCAGGCTACAAATCATTTGTGCCTCCTTAGATCTGCCTGAGCCACAACACTCCTGTCTCAAATATCTGTTTAAGCTCTCAAGGTCTTTGTCAACGGTTTATGGGCTGGTTTGGCCCAGTTCCGTGACTAGCGGGGCGGAGGGATCCGCAGATCCGCGCCTCCGGAAAAAGGGAACAGGGGACCCCAAAATAATTAGAAACAGCGGCAACGATCTGAGGAGAAACAAACTAATTTACTAAATATATTATCGGAATGCAAGATAACACACTATAATACAATATAATGAAATTTGAAGCTAATAAAACAAATATAATGAGACAGAGAATGTCCGAAAGGTGGGTAGGCCTCACCACAACGCGGAGGGCAGAGGTGAGATGCGCAGTCCAGTTGAGCAGCCGGGAGAAAAGAGAGGAGAGCCGACAAAAAGCAGGCAAAAGAAGAGCGCATCAGGTGACCTTGCCAGGAGTTATATCTTGAGACTGTCTGTGACCGCAAAGTCCCCTGGGGAATGCAGTTCTTCTTCTCTTCCAGGCAGGTACCCAGAGCTTGAGCATTAACAGTTAAACTCCCAGTGCCCCACATGATGTTATGATGTGGAATACCGAAAACCAAAAATTACAAAACCATGACATTCCACCCCTTATTCTACATCACTACATCATGCTTAACATATACAAACAAAATATAATTACCAAACACTAAACACGCGCACACACAAACCTGTATATATACATGGAATTACTGACTGCACTCCCCCAACATCAAATTCCCTTGTGGTACACATTGAACATCCCCATTTTTCTGCATTACCCACCAAGTGGACCCAGGTCCCTGGGCAAAAACAGTTCCACGAAGAGGTTTGCCCTTCCCAGAAGCTGGAAAGACCAAAACCGCTTTTCCCAACATGTTCTTTACATGTACTACAGGGACCTTATCTCCCTTGACAGTATGTAGGGAGCTAGCAGGACCATCACGATTGATCGATCCTCTAGTATTGACCAACCAGGTGGCTTCTGCCAAATGCTTCTCCCAATGCTTAAATGTTCCGCCACCCATTGCTTTCAACATGGTTTTTAACAACCCATTGTAGCGTTCAATTTTACCAGAGGCTGGTGCATGATAGGGGATATGATAAATCCACTCAATGCCATGATCTTTGGCCCAAGTATTTACAAGAGAATTTTTGAAATGAGTCCCATTATCTGACTCAATTCTTTCTGGGGTGCCATGTCGCCACAGGACTTGTTTCTCCAGACCCAATAAGGTGTTTCGGGCGGTAGCATGGGGTACTGCATATGTTTCAAGCCACCCAGTGGCTGCCTCAACCATAGTAAGCACGTAATGCTTACCACTGCAAGATCGTGGCAAGGTGATATAATCAACCTGCCATGCCTCCCCATATTTATACTTTTGCCAACGCCCTTCCTCCCAGAGAGGTTTCATCCTCTTGGCTTGTTTGATTGTGGTGCATGTGTCACAGTCATGAATAACCTGTGCAATAGTATCCACAGTTAAGTCCACCCCTCGGTCTCTAGCCCATTTGTATGTTGCATCTCTCCCTTGATGACCGGAGGTCTCATGGGCCCACCGAGCTAGAAATAATTCATCCTTGTTCTGCCAGTCCAGGTCTATTTGAGCCACCTCAATTTTGGCAGCTCGATCTACCTGATGGTTATTTTTCTGTTCTTCAGTAGCCCGACTCTTGGGCACCTGAGCATCTACATGGCGCACCTTTACAACAATATTCTTTATTCGGGCAGCAATATCTTTCCACAGTTCAGCAGCCCAAATAGGTTTACCCCTTCTTTGCCAGTTGTTCTGTTCCCACTGCTGTAACCACCCCCATAGAGCATTTGCCACCATCCATGAGCCAGTGTAAAGATAAAGCATTGGCCACCTCTCCCGTTCAGCAACATCCAAGGCCAGTTGGACAGCCTTTACCCCTGCAAATTGGCTTGATTCTCCTTTCCCTTCAGTGGCCTCTGCAACTTGTCGTGTGGGGCTCCACACAGCAGCTTTCCATCTGCGATGCTTCCCCACAATACGACACGATCCATCAGTGAACAGGGCATGTGTCTTATCATTTTCTGGTAGTTCGTTGTATGGTGGGGCCTCTTTAGCTCGTGACACCTCTTCTGCTGCTGGTGTTCCAAACTTTTTGCCTTCAGGCCAATCCACGATCACCTCTAGGATTCCTGTATGGCTGAGGTTCCCCATCCGTGCTCGCTGCGTAATCAAAGCAATCCACTTACTCCAAGTGGCATCAGTGGCATGATGGGTGGAAGGAACCTTTCCCTTGAACATCCACTTCAGCACTGGCAGTCGAGGTGCCAGAAGGAGCTGCGTCTCAGTGCCAATTACTTCAGAAGCAGCCTGAACCCCCTCATACGCGGCTAAGATCTCCTTTTCAGTTGGAGTGTAGCACTCTTCAGACCCTCTGTATGCCCGGCTCCAGAATCCCAGTGGTCGGCCTCAGGTCTCTCCTGAGGCTCTCTGCCACAAACTCCAAGTAGGACCTTTCTCTCTAGCAGCCGTGTAGAGGACCTTCTTCACATCCTGTTCCATCCATACTGGCCCTAGGGCCACGGCATGGGCTATCTCTTGCTTAATCTGCTCAAAAGCCTGCTGCTGCTCAGGGCCCCATGTGAACTCATTCTTCATCCGCGTCACCTGATAAAGGGGGCTTACAATACCGCTGTAGTTTGGAACATGAATTCTCCAAAAACCCACTATGCGCAGAAACGATTGTGTCTCTTTCTTATTAGTGGGCGGAGACATGGTGGTGATTTTGTCAAACACATCTGTCGGGATGTGACGACGTCCATCTTGCCACTTTATACCTAGGAACTGAATTTCCTGGGCAGGTCCTTTCACATGTGTTCAGGAGTAAAGTTCCATGACACCAAAGATGTCCACCTCTCCAAAGTCTCTCCCAAGCCTCTCCACACTCCCTGCCACTCAGTATTCTCTGGTTTTGGGGAAGGCTTCCTCAAAATATGATAAATACAAATACTGAGTGAAATGATGAACAATACATTCAGGGAGATTGACAACGTGATCAGATGAGCATTCAAAAAATGCATAAAGAATTTGAAGGAGAGACTGGGAGCCTGCCTAAAAATCCCAAGTTCTGTGAAATTAGCATTTCCCTCTGCAAACAGGTTTAAAAAATAAAGCGGAATCATTTTTTTTTTTCCTCTCTTTATAGAAGCAAGATAGCAGTGCTCAAAGTTTACTAATATCCCAGAATATTGGCAGTCTGCCTGGACTTTCAAGGTCAAGTTTTCAGTGAGCACCTGTGAAAGAGAGAAACTTTCCCAACTAAGCTCTCTGAGACCAGAGAGAAATTTTTTCTAAAAAGCAGCTTTTGCCCACATTCTCCACCAAGAATGTCAATGGTTTACAGGCTGGTTCGGCCCGGTTCCGTGACTAGCAGGGTGGAGGGATTTCGCAAAATCCACGCCTCTGGAAAAGGCAAACAGGGGACCCCAAAATAATTAAAAACAGTGGCAACAATCTGAGGAGAAACAAACTAATTTACTAAATACATTATCGGAATGCAAGATAACACACTGTAATACAATATAATTAGAATTGAAGCTAATAAATCAAATATAATGAGAGAGAGAATGTCCGAAAGGTGGATAGGCCTCACCATAATGCTGAGGTGAGATGTGCAGTCCAGTTGAGCAGCAGGAAGATGAAGAAGAGCTGACAAAGAAAAAAACACATCAGGTGACCTTGACAGGTCTTCTCTCTGACTGCAAAGCCCCCTGGGGAATGTAGTTGTTCTTCTCTTCCAGACAGGTACCCGGAACTTGAGCATTAACAGTTAAAATCCCAGTGCACTACATGTTGTTATGATGTAGAATACCAAAAACCGCAAAACCATGACACCTAGAAATATCCCTGACCTGTGCCCTAGAGAGGCAGAACTCTTCCCTGCGCTTAGGGTCAGGCTGACATATAGGGACCTTCATTCATCACAGAAAGGAGTCACCTATGACAACCACCCTTCTTTCCTTCCAGGTGGAGGCAGTCTTGAGGCATAAAGTCAACTATTTTACCCGAGACCTCACAGGTAGACCTTCCACCGCACCCCCACTCACCTCTCCCTTGAGTTCCAGAGCCTCAAACCTATTTTGTAGAGGCCCCAAAGGTACCAAGGATGGCTGGGATGGAGGTTGCCTATATTGCTGAGCTGGGACTCATTTCTACTTCTCTCAAATTGCCTTGCTCTGCTCAGCAACGACACGGGGTCCACCAATGTCTGATGAGCATCACCTCAATGTCTTTCTCACCAAGAGTTACACCACAAGTCTATCTCCTGCTCACAATCTCTGATACTCCTTCACCTCTCAGACTTCGGTACTCACTGCAGCCAAAGACTTGAACTGCCACTTTTTTTGGGCAGGGACTCCATCTGACTCACCACCATCTTTTTCACCAGACTTTTCTGCCTGGTGGAGACTATAGCAAGATATGCTATCCAGGAGGCAGTTGATAAGTGAGTAGTCTACTAATGAGCAGAGATACTACACCCCCACACAACTACCACACTTTACCCTGTTTGCTCATCCTATTCACTACGCTCCCTAGCGGCAGGTTTTATACACGCAGGGGGTGGTCCGCCGCTGCTCCTGGCTCCGCCCCCTCGGCGTCATATCGCCGCTGCCACGCGGAGGACAATGACACTCGGCAGCTGCTTCCTGACAGGGCTACCCCTTAAGCTAGCCGAGGCGATTTCCTGCTGCAGTGCGGAATGCGTCTGCTCCGTGCGAGTACCTCGCCAAAAAAAGAGGGATATGAGTGGCTCTGAGGGCGCTCTGAAGGGGGTCCTGAGGAGGATCTGTCAGTCTCTGAAGGGTTCTGAGGGGTATCTGTGTGGCTCTCAAGGGTTTTGATGGGATCTGAGGGTGATCTGAAGGCCTCTGAGGAGATTCTGAGGGTCCCTGAGTGGCTCTGAGGGGGCTCTGAAGAGCCCTGAGGTGTTCTGAGTGTCTCTGAGGGGTTTTGAGGGGCTCTGATAGGGCTCTGAAGGTCTCTAAGTGGGCTCTGAGAGGTTCTGAAGGGGCTCTTAGGGGTCCCTGAGGGGCTCAGAAAGGTTTTGAGCCTCTCTGAGGAGGATCTGAAGGGGTCTGAGTGGCTCTGTGAGGGCCCTGAAAAGCTCTGAGTGTCTCTGAGTGGGCTCTGAAGGACCCTGTGGGGCTCTGAGCAGTTCTGAAGTAGCTCTATGGGGCTCTGATTGTCTCTGAGGGGACCCTGAGGACCTTTGTGTGGCTCTGAAGGGGTTCTGAGGGGGGTCTGAGGGTTTCTGGGTGGCACTGAAAGGACCCTAATGGTTTCTGAAGAGGCTCTGAAGGTCTCTGATATGGCTCTGAGTCTCTCTGAGCGGCTCTGAAGGTCTCTGAAGGGGCTCTGAGGAGCTCTGAAGGGCTTTGAATGTCTCTGAGGGGGATCTGAAGGGCTCTGAGGGGCTCTGTGGGGACCCTGAAAAGCTCTGAGCGTCTCTGAGGGTCTCTGATCAGCTCTGAAGGGCACTGATGGGGCTCTATAGGGTCCTGACGAGCTCTGAGTGTCTCTGAAGTGCTCAGGGTCCCCTGAGGGGCTTTGAGTAGCTCTGAGGGGCATACTGAGGATTAGAGGGTCTCTAAAGGGGATCTGAGTGACTCTGAAAGGGCTATGAAGGTCTCTGAGGGGCTTTGAGGGGGGTTCTGAAGGGGATCTGATGGTCTCTGAGTGGGATCTTAAGGGCTCTGAAGGGCTCTGAGTGTGTGAGGGGGCTCTGACGGGGTCCTGGGCTCTATGGAGATATTCAAGACCTGTCTTGTTGGACATATCCTAATAATTTATCAGGATGGTATCTCTGATAAAGCAGATTTTATTTGCGATTGCAATGGTGGGTGTCCTGCAAGCAGGAGTGTGCTCAGAAAACAACGTTACATCTTTTCTGCCTTATTACCTGACGCTTATCTCTTCCTCTCCTAGTTCCTCATTGCCTGAGTGCTTCAGGTTCACAAATCTTCCCAATGCTCAACTAAACACACGGAAACCAGCTACACATAAATTGTTGCTAGCTAAACATGTACTGTTAATTATTTAACTTCTGACATGTGCACATTCAGCACTCGGCCATTATTTCTGGACATCTTGTTCTCGGATAGGGATAAGTTTGGAAGAAGGACAGAGGGGAGTATCCTGATGCCCGCCTGCTGCATCCCAGCCTGCCCACAGAGTGAGACAATCCAGCCTTGTGTGGAGGCCCTGGCTGCCTTGATGGTTGTTAAGTCTGTTTTTCTTTTGCTGAGGGTCTCTTGTCCAAACAGAACAGCCTTACAACACGCTTTCTAGTCCACAATACTATAGCCATTCTATTCACAGCATTTAAAAACTATTATTGATTGCAAAACTGCAATAATCAGATAATTCAGCAACTGTATTTCTAAAATATGCTTCTAAAATATCTGGTGTTTCTACTTTTTCATATCAGCTATTTCTCAGGACAAGTTACAAAATACAAACACATTGTGCTCTACTTCTTCAGATCAATTCCCCCTTTTTGATATCTAATGCAGAATCAGCAGTCCATTCCTACATTCTGGATGCCTACCTGTGCAACCTATTGTAGGGTGCCCGCTTTAGCAGGAGAGTTGGACTCGATGATCTCTTGAGGTCCCTTCCAACCCCTGCAATTTTGTGATTCTGTCTCTGAGAGGTTCTGAAGGGCTCTGAAGGACTTTGGGGGCTTTGAGAGGCTCTGAAGAGGATCTGAAGGGTTCTGATGGGGATCTGAGTGTCTCTGAGAGGGATGTGCTGTGAAAGGGTTCTGAGGGAGCCTAAAGGACTCTGAAGAAAAGCCATATACCTCCACCTCCTGAGGCCCCGCCGTGGCGGAATGTCATAATCACCACCCACACCCATCAGTGCGCCTGCACACTACGCGCCACCCAAACTCTGCCCCTTCCCAGATCAACCGCCCCCAGCGGGTGCGTCGGAGGAAGAGTGACAGCTAGAATAGCCAATGAGAAGCACCGCTCTGTAGCGCAGCCGTGTGCCCGCCCTCCCGATTCCAGCTCTCCATTTTCTTTTTTTTCCATTACCGCCACTCCACTGGCTGCGCAATCCGCCAATCGGCTGCGTGAGTAGCGCAGAGCTAATCCTCGCTCTCTTTTCTTTAAGTGACAGGTAAGTTAGCTAGTAGGCTGCCTCTTCTTCCACCTCCGGGGGCGGACCGCGGCAGTGACCATCGGGTGCGAGGAGGGTGGCCACGCAGTGCATGGTGTTGGGGGAGATGGTGGCTGTTTAGCTCTGGGACGAGAGGTTAGTGTGAGATGCTCTGGCTGTGTGGGGGACGGGGGAGCGAGGGAACGAGGCTGAGGATCAGGGGGAGCGGCAAGAGAGCCGCGGGTTGTTCTGGGCGGCGGGGCGGGTCTGGGCCTGGAGGGGGCCGCGCGGCGCCTCCTCCCCCTTTGTTGTGGTGGGGACGCGGCTGCGCTTGAGGCCGGGGGGATGTTGGATCTAACTCTGGGGCTATACAGCACCATCCGAAAACAAATCGTGTGTTTGATACCGGTGTCCCGATACTCTTTGAGTTCCGGCAGCTCGGGGCCGTGTCCACCTCCCTCTGGGGAAGGACCTTTCCCTCACACCCCCCTGGCTTTCCCTATAGCCCATATACGGGTGAAGCTACGTTGTGATACAGCAGCCCCGGTAAGGAGTGGTGTAGCACTCCTCTCTATGCTGCTTTTTTTTTTTTTTTCTTGAGGAGAAGTGCCCCGATGTAGGGGCCTTTGCTCTGGGGAATAGAAGAAGGGAACGGGTGGGTGAAAAGCCCTTGTGACAGCCCTGGAGAGCTATTGGATCCAGTAGGCTGTAACTTAGTTTTGTGCCTTCTTGGCTGAATGTAATAATCTTTGGAAAAAAAAAAGTGTTGTGCTTCCTTCAAACTATCCACGTGTGTGTAAAGTATTTTAAGGCAGAGTCCCGTTTACTGGGTTTACTGCCGAAATATTTCTGAAAATGCTGTCAGTAAGTGTATAAATTGTGTGAATGGCTCCTATTATCTTGATTTATGGTCTCAGATTTGTAAGCTGCTACTTGTATCAAGAAGTTAGTAATGACAACTTATGAGGAGTCCACACCTAACAGCAGGTTTGACTTTCCCTAAGTGCTCCACTCTTAGTCTGGAGAGATGCACTTTCACACTGCTTCATGGCATTATTTCTGGAAGGCTGGAGTCTGCAGCAAGGCTGATTTGTCTTTTCTCTGTTCTCCAGACTGGAAGAACCTCCTGTTGTGAAGGTAAAGGCTTCTCTAATGGAACACAGTTGCTGTTTAGGCTTTCAGAAGCTTTATTGCAGTATTGGAATTGTGGTTGCACGAGTAGCTTTCTTGTTTGTTCTGAGGGATGGCTTTAAAACTTCAGTATTCATAAATTCCAACAAATTACAGGGGAGTGAGAATATAAATAAAGGATGTTTTGTAGTTTGTGGTCCCTTCTCCTTGCCTTGCTCCATTTGCTTAGCACTATCATGGTGAAAGATAGCATTGACTATCAGTGCCTTTAAAAGAGGAAGGGGGAGCATTGCAGTAGGTGTAGCTCAAAATTTAGTTCAGTATATTTTTAGGGTCACTTCTAATAGTAATTTGGGATGTTTAATAACTTGGTAGGAGGTTGGTCTCTAATTGCGTGGTTCATGCTTGGACTATGCTGACAGCCACCAAAATGAACAGGAGTGAAGGTTCAGTTTTCTTTATGGAAGAATCAGGTCATATGTAGTTCAGTCTTGGAGAAAACTTTTCAGAGGTTCTCTTTGTTCATACTAGTAATAAAAAACAAAACAAAAGAAAAAACAGTTGGAAAAAAAAAAGTGAGGTTAAAAAAAAACTGGTCTCCTAACTGATCTCTTCTCCCTACCTAGAAACTAGGCTCATGAGCAATATCAGATGAGCTTGGATCACAATGAATCTCTAAATACAAGGCCCTCCTTGGTGCTCCTTCATCTTCCTGCTCCACTTGCACTTTCAGAAGTGCTGAGCATTGGTTGATGTAATTCAGTTTATTGGAGCTCAGAAATCTCTGCTATTGAGCGCAGATTTAAAAAGCAAAACTTGTCACCAACTCTAATCTCTTTCCCACAAAAGTACTTGTTCTGGCTTGGTAGTAGGTTCTGGGTAATAAAGAATATGAATGTTGCTTGAGATTGAAGAAAATTCCTAATCTCTCTTTTATATAAAAAGCAGCACATAGTTTTAATTATTGTAAAAGTATTCTAGGGTTTTCAAATGTACTCAACGCTGCCTTAATGGTTGTGCATGTAAATGCCCTGTAATTGAAAGCAGCCATTTATGGGCCTGACTTGTTAAGTGAGCTGTAAATTCTGCTTTTCAGATTGTGGCTTTTGATAAGTCATTAAATCCAAACTGGTTGTGAGCTGTGCCTAGAGGCAAACAATACCTAAGCTTACTTTGCCAAAATATTTGTAATTGTTGATTTGTTAAACTGAATTGCTGCAGGTCATGCCATGGGATTAGTTTTCCTTGTAATAGAAAGGAGACTGCATGCAGGGCTGTGCTCAATGCTCTCTGGGCTAGAAGAAACTGGTGGCAGCAGAAAATCTTGCTAAACATCAGTCAATTTCCTGCAGAGTTGCTGGATTACAGAAAGGAAGACTTCATTTCAGATGACTTTTTATTGTGATAGTGTTTGACAGCCAGTGTGAAAGAAGATAAAGAAGAGACTGTGAGAGCACCTCCTGGGTCTGCTATCAGTGTTGTCTGGGGCTTGAGTTTGATTTGATTAAGCTGGGGCAGGATGAGCGTAATAGAAGACGTTCTTCAAGCTCTGCTTGTGGCGGAGGGTTTACCAAAATGGGGAAACAGTTAAATTCAGCAGATAGGAGCTGAAACAGGCACCCAAGTAGTGAGTTGTGGAACAAACTGTAACCACAAAGTAGCTGTAGAGCAGGTATGTTTTATTTGGCTGACTGGGTGCAGGGGGGATAACTCCTTTCTAGCCTGCACACTGAAAGCAGATAAACATCTCTATTTACAGAGGGGATACATGCATATTCATGATACAAGGAGTGGTTATTGCAATTCTGAAATTCAGTATGATATTCCATGCCTATTCTATGCTCCAAACTCCACCCCTAACTAATGACCCCATATTGTTCCCATTGTTCGTGCTCAACTACTCTTACAATTTTAACAGTATAACAGATTAGTCCTTTATTCAATTGCCCCCTTTTCTATGTCCTAGCAAATTCTTTTGCTAAATTATTCTGTTATTATCTAATGATTTTCAGAAGTATGCTCCACTCTCCATTTTCTGTCTCAATTTATGCTTTTCCATGTCTCATAGCTATCACCTATTTGTTTACATATCCACATAAAACAACGTAGCATACAAATATCCCAAGGAAGAGTAAAGTAATACATACTACAAAGAGTTGCTTCAGTCAGGCAAAATTTGGCAACCAACTGGTTAATTTTTCCCATAGCTTTGTAAAGCCAAAAGAGGTATTATCTACCTCCTGCCCCGCCCCATAGTGTCCAATTGGTAGATGGAATCCCATATTGGGGGAATTCCATCCCTCCATCTCTTGGCAAGGCTGTGCATACCCAACAATTTGAAATATTCAGGGCCTGAATGAGATTTTGTCACTTGTATAAAAGCATTATCCTGCCAGGCTGAAGCAAGTCCTATACAAACACTACTTACAAAAATTAGTATATACATGTTGCCTTTTTAAGTTTAAGCTTAAGAGGTTCCTTCTCTTTGACAGTCCTCAGTGGTTTTGTCATCATCTTGAGTATGATGAATCCACAATGCTTCTTCTTTCACCTTGATCGCTGTGTATGATGTTAATATTACCAAAAACGGTCCTTCCCACTTGGGCTCGAGTGGTTTATCTGAGAGGGATTTGACATATACATAAACTCCAGGTTTAACGTTATGAACAGGTCCATCCAATCTTCTTGCCCTTACGCCCCAAACTGATTTTTCTATTTCTTTTAACTGCCGTTGCAGGCCTAATATATATCCTGCCAAGGTCTCTTCACCTACTTGATTTGAGGTGCAATTCTGAATCATATACGGCCTACCATATAACATTTTGAATGGGCTTAGTCCTTCCTTCACTCGAGGTTTGGTTCTTATTCTCAGTAAAGCCAATGGTAATGCTTGGGGCCAAGTCACCCCAGCCTCCTGCCCTAACTTAACAATTTGCAATTTGATCAGATGATTCATTTTCTCTACTTGAACACTTGACTGTGGCCGATAGGGAGTATGTAATTGCCAGTCAATCCCTAATAGTTGGCTTACTTGTG
Organism: Lophura nycthemera; assembly: GCA_021292215.1. Lineage (NCBI taxonomy): Eukaryota > Metazoa > Chordata > Aves > Galliformes > Phasianidae > Lophura > Lophura nycthemera. The sequence continues at coordinate 70,806 of JADANK010000315.1, forward strand.
CTACTACCTTAGCTACAAGGTGAGGCCCTTGATCAGAGGAAATAGTTGCTGGAGCCCCAAATCTTGGAATTATCTCCTGTAACAATACTTTTAGTTACTTCCCGTGCATTGTTGGTCCTGCAAGGGAAAGCCTCTGGCCAACCTGAAAAGGTATCTGTTAATACCAACATATAACTATACCCTCCTTTTCTTGGGAGTTCCGAACAATCAATTTGCCATTGTTGCCCAGGATAATTTCCTTTTCCTATCTGTCTCATAGACACTCTAGGACCTACCCTAGGATTGGTTTGCAGACAAATTTCACGACCTTGAGTTACCTGTGTGACAGTCGTATATAAATTACAAGGTTCCTCTTTCCTCACCATTTCAAGTGTTCTCAGTCTGGCGGTGATCTCGTAGCCTAGATAAACTACTTGCTGTTGAGCCACTTGGGCTTTCTGTGGGGAGATTCGATAGCCATTAAGTCCAAGAAAATTCAGTAAACTTGTTGTCCATGTCACAACCTTTCTGTTTCAGTAATGATCAAAAGGTCATCTACATACTGTAGTAAAATTCCTTTCCCAGGTGGGTGTTACCATTGCTCCAGATCCTTAGCCAACTGATTCTCAAAGATAGTTGGGCTGTTTTTGAACCCTTGAGGAAGCACTGTCCTTGGAAGTTGTGTCCTCCTTCAGGAGTTGAGGTTTTCCCATTCAAATGCAAATAGTAATTGGCTTTCAGGGCTCAGGGGCAGACAGAAGAATGCATCCTTTAAATCCAGTATGGTAAACCAAGCCAATTCACTAGATAACTTGGTGAGCAGTGTATATGGATTTGCCACCAGTGGGTATAGAGCCTTCACTATTTTATTGATAGCTCTTAAATCCTGTACTATCTTGTAACTCCCGTCTGGCTTCTTAACTGGTAGAATAGGGGTATTATACTTTGATTCACATTCTACTAGCAGTCCAAACCTCATAAAATGATCGATTATTGACTGAATTCCTTTCCTATCTTCAAGCTGCAGAGGATACTGTTTGATCCTCACTGGTTGAATTCCTGGCTTTTTTCTGATCATGACTGGGAGAGCGGTCTTTGCACGCCCTGAAGCTTCTGTTGCCCATACCCCTGGGTAAACTTGATTTGAGATTTCATCTGGAACTCCTGTGCCAATAGGGGTAGTAATCAATGCCAAACTAAGTACTTCAATCAATTGGTCTTCATTTACCCTAAATTCTATTTTCCCAGACTCAAATTTTATCTCTGCTCCCAATTGTTCTAGTAAATCTCGCCCCAATAATGGTTTCGGTGAATTGGGCATATACAGAAATTGATGAATCCCTACCTGTCTACCTATACTGAATTTTAGAGGCTTAAGAAAATAAGCCTTTTCAGTTTGAACAGTGGCTCCCCCTACGGTTACAAATTCATCACTTACTGGAGTTAGAGAAGTATTTAATACCAAATAAGTTGCTCCAGTGTCCACTAAAAATTCCACACTATGCCACAGTTCCTTCCCTAGCTTAATTTTAACCAGTGGATCCGCTAGGGTAGATTCCCCAGGTCCCTGTCAACTCCTTTCTACTGGGGCTTGAATTTTATTCCAAGATCCCTTCCTTTCCCAACTGCTAAATGGGCACTCATTCTTCCAATGTCCCTTCCTTCTACATAATGCAAGGTCGGTCCTTCTCTAGGGGTCTCTGGGGCCTCTCAGACCTCATTTCCATAGTTCCTTGGAGGGCTGCCACCAACACTTTCTTATCCTTTCTCCTATCCTTCTCTTCTCGATTGCTATATACTCTCCATGCCTCATCCAGAAACTTTCCAAATTCCTGCTCTCTGTGAACTTTAACTTCTGAAGCTTTCATCGGATATCCCCTGCTGATTGCCCTATAAAGAGCGACACCAACTGCTGAATGCCTATTTGAGATCCTGGGTCTAAGGGGGTATGTCTCCTCATAGTGTCCCTTAACTTGTCAGGAAATTCAGTCGCGGTTTCCCTTGGTCCCTGTCTTATGGTATATAAGACTGACCAATTAATGGTTTTGGGAATAGCTCTTTCCATTCCCTTCACTACCCACTCTCTATATGTTTCCAGACGTTCCCTGTCTGCAGTGCGGTTTGGATCCCAATGAGGATCCTGCAGGGGGAAAATAATCCTTTACATCTCCACCCTTAGCTGTTACTGCATCTGTTGCCAAATGCAGTGCTGCTTTTAGCACTAACTGCTTTTCTGTTTCTGTTAAATGCTCTAGCAGAAGCTGAATATCACTCCAGTCGGGGCTATGCTGTTTAACCAAAAATTGAAAATGTCTGGTTACTTCTGTGGGGTTGCTCCGATATTCCTTAACAACCCCTCTCCATACCTCTAAATCAGAAGAGGAAAAGGGCACCTTAATAAGAACTGGCCCTATGGCTTCCCGTAGGAGTGCCTGTATTATCCCCTTTTTTTTCCTAGTCCTCGATGCTATAGGACTGTGCGGGGGTGTAGGCAGCAACTAGGGAATTTATTCCCTACTCTGTGACCTATTTTGCTCCCACGGAGCTTCCAGAGCCTGAAAGTGTTCCTGCAACTCCATAGGGTCCCTGACTTTGGTCTGGTGCAACACTGCCCTGTGGAGCAGCAGCGTTTCTAGTTACCATTTCCCCCACCCCTTTTCTCCTTTTCTAATGCTAAAACCATCGGGTCCTGGGGCGGCACCATACCGCAATCCCGCTGCCATTCAGGGTGATTACAGAGGGTGGAGAACATATCAGCATATGCAGCTTCATCCCATTTGCCCTCCCTCTGCAAAAACGACATTAACTGTAAAAGGGTACTGTAATTCAGAGTGCCGTTTACAGGCCAATTTTCACGACTTTTCAACTTGTAATCAGTGGTGGTTGTTATATAATATTTAATTAAAGTTTTCTTGCTCAGGGTGCCCCCAGGCTCCCCAACAATATCTTGCCAGTGAGCCAAGATGCATTCAAGTGGGGTTTGTCTAGCAGCTTCCTTTACCTGTGTTCCCCCCCATATTAAATCTTGTAAATGCTTTATAATTCCCAGAAGTCCGCACCTTACAGCCAGTATATCAGTTAGACCTGATACCTTTTCCTCTTTAAACCCCAACTCACAACCCCGACAGAAATGCCAGTTCCACTGTAGTTCCTGGACTGTATTACAGGTTAAGCATCTAACAACAAAAACAGGGTTGCAATTATTTTCAGGGTGTAACAAACATCCAATTACTCTCAGATCACACATTAACACCAAGGGACCTCAAGGATCTTGAATCTCCAACCCCAATGCCACGGGCAGGGCCACCAACCTCCACATTTAATACTAGACCAGGCTGCCCAGGGCCCCATTCAACCTGGCCTTGAACACCTCCAGGGATGGAAGAGGTATCCACAACCTCTCTGGGCAGCCTGTTCCAGCACCACACCACTCTCATAGTAAAGAACTTCCCCCTGACATTCAACCTAAATTTTCCCTCCATCAACTTAAAACCATTTTCCCTTGTCCTGCCATTATCTCCCCTTTCGAAGAGTTGACTCCCCTCCTGCTCCCTTTAGGTACTGAAATGCTGCAATGAGGTCACCCCATGGCCTTCTTTTCTCCAGGCTGGGCAAGCCCAGCTCCCTCAGCCTGTCTTAGTAGGGGAGGTGCTCTAGCCCTCCGATAATCTTTGTGGCCCTCCTCTGGACCCTCTCCAACAGCTCCCTGTCTTTCTTGTACTGGGTGCCCCAGACCTAGACACAGTACTCCAGATGGGGCCTCACAAGAGCAGAGTAGAGGGGGACAATCACCTCCCTGTCCCTGCTGGCCACCCCTCTTCTGATGGAGCCCAGGATACCATTTGCTTTACAAGCTGTAAGAGCACACTGCTGGCTCATGTTAAGCTTTTCATCTATCAAGACCCCCAGATCCTTCTCTGCAGGGCTGCTCTCAAGGACCGCTCCTTCCAGTCTGTATAGATGCCTGGGATTCCTCTGGCCCAAGTGCAAAACCTTGAACTTTGCTGTGTGAGAACCGCAGCAACTGAGCGCAAGGTACAGGGGGGCTTTGGTTGGTTCCCTCATTCAGGGATCTGCGAGACAACAGAGTGGCTGGGCAGTTCTCGTGAGAGCGACTGATGCGGCGGGGGCGTTGCCAGGGCAACAGCTCTGCATCCACCCCCTCGCCTAGAAAAAGCTTCCCGGAGAAGGAGAGGAGAAGTTGGGGTGTGAGAATCACCTGGGCTGTTTTAACGAAGAGAAACAGTAAGCCACCCATACACGGGACTACACAGGGAGGAGGGTTGTTATCACTGTCAAGTGAGTGATAAGTGCAGGGGCTCCTGTTAAGGGCCCGGCAACAGGGCGAGGGCAGAGCCAGCACTACTGGCAGCAGGAGGGGGCTGATCAGTCACACCCCATTAAGGATATCTGGTAGTGTTAGCGTGCCTGTTGGTTTGCAATGTCTGCACCCCGGCGGAAGGCTACTGTCACAAAAATTGTGGAGACCCAAACAGAGGTCGCATGCTCACGCAAAAGGAAGACTGCAGCCAAAAAGAACGTGGAGACTCAGACTGAGGCCCCAACACAAGATGCTAGTACGCAGGTCACTGGCTGTCACGAGTGCCAGAGCCTGGCCTTTGCAGTGCTGGGCAATGGAGGCCGCAGTTGTATAAGATGTGACCGGCTAAATGACTTACTCAGCCTTGTGGTCGACCTGAAGGAGGGGATGGAGAGGCTGAGGACCACAAAGGAGTGTGAGAGGGAGATTGATTGATGGTGCCAGTCCCTATCACTTGTAAATGGAATTCCACAAACAATATTTTTATAACAAAAGCACTTAACAATTACATAGATAAGCAACAATGACAAACACACTTCCTGTCACGAAAAGAAAGAAAATCAGTTCAGGCATTTCCCCCCCCCACTTGACCAGTCACTTTAAACACTTCAGTGACAGTCTCCTGCTGTCTCCCTTGCAGGAGAACAAAACCATGGATCAGAACTCCTCACTCACCCCGTAACTTAGCTATGTCTCACTCACACCACATTTGCACTACAGATCCGACATACCTTTTGTATCTTTCCAAAGTGTTAGAAAGCTTACATTCCCGAGCACACTATGGCCTCACTCTCAGGATACCTCGCGTGCTATACCTGTGGGGTTTTTGGGATTCTTGAGATGCCCCCCTAAGTGGGACCCCCTTCCCGAGGGGTGTACTCCCACACTGATCGTGATCATCCAACCGTTACCTGTGGATCCACCCTCAGGGGGAGCACTCTCACTCCTTCAACCCCATGTATGACATCTCCTTACAACTTATGGGTCCCCTGTACCTGTAACATAACTGGTCCGCGCCAGAGCTCTTTCCCTGCCCCACAGTGGATGTGTCAGCCTGGGGAGTCTTCTCTGAAAAAAATTGTTTTCGGGGCGCGCCAGAAGCGTCCCCTGGTCCAACCAGCCCTGCGGTCCACCAAAGAGTCTCCTGGATAGCTTGCCAAAACTGATTTGCGGAACAAACTCTATAACCATGAAGTAGTTGTAGAGCAGGTATGTTTTATTCGGCCGACCGGGCGCAGGGGGGATAACTCCTTCCTAGCCTGCACACCGAAAGCAGGTAAACATCTCTATTTACAGAGGGGATACATGCATATTCATGATACAAGGAGTGGTTATTGCAATTAATTCTGAAATTCAGTATGATATTCCATGCCTATTCTATGCTCCAAACTCCACCCCTAACTAATGACCCCATATTGTTCCCATTGTTCGTGCTCAACTACTCTTACAATTTTAACAATATAACAGATTAGCCCTTTATTCAGTAGTACCTGCTAATCAGTTCTGGGAGGACTCCTTTCAGATTTACCCAGGAGCATTTCCTTTCTAACCTAATGAAATTGACTCTTGCCTGTTACACATGGAAAATCTTAATCAAAACAATTTAGGTGAGAAGAGCGTAAACTGCTGTGGTTTGGAATGTGGTTTGGTTCTTTTGTGGCACTGTTGAGGTCTTTCAGTATTAAGGAGCAATGCTGAGTTCATAAATAGTAAGTATGTGGGAAAAGTGTGTTGCTTTGCAGATGGATGAATTGGCTGTCTACAGCTGTGGTACATTTCTCTGGGTTTTAGGAGAATTGCTGAAGTACATCACTCTTATAAGTACTTTAATCACAGGTCAGTAAAATTAACATCTTTGCTTCTTTCTCATGTCTCTAGTTGCTTGCAATTTTAGTGTTAGTGGGTGAATGTGTTGCTTCCAACTTGTTAATTTTCTTATAGCAATAATTTTTTATTTTGTCTGTAATTTTCAGTAGTCCTTAGTAATTGAAGAAAAATTCAACTTCTGAAGTTTTCCTATCATTGTGTCGGTGATGTTGGAAATATCTAAATAATTTTTGTCAGGACAGTATATCTGATAAAAGCAGATTTTATTCGCGATTGCAATGGCGGGTGTCCCGCAAGCAGGAGCACCCCTAAGGACACAATGACAGCTTTCTATTACCTTGTTTCCCCCTTTGCCTATCCCCCTCCCGTTTCCCCATTGGCTGGGTACTCCAGGTTCACAATCTTATCAAAGTTTACATTTGTTAATTGGTGTGTTATCTGGTGTCAGTCAGTAGCCATCCTGTTGTTTCCAAGATATCTCAGTGCTCTTCTTGTCGCATTGGTATGGTGATTTTCTTCAGTCTTCGTTAAACAAAGAGCACCAGGGGGCTGGGGGGATGCCAGGCCTTCCCGATGTTTCTTCAGGCGCTTCCTTGGGCATGTCGCGACTTGTTCTCTGGTTTGATCAATCTCGTGCAGGATATTCTCACAATGTGTATGATAAAATATACATATATACACCTATATACAGAGCGTGCATTCCCGGGGAAGGTTTGTCCAGAGGATAAGTGATGCAAACTATCAGAGACCTCCCCCAAGTAAAGTAGAAAGACTCCCAAAAAGAACTATGACAGCGGAGACCATGAAATAAAAAAATATTATCCAATTCTAATGCAGAAACAACATTTGATTCCCACAGTGCTTATTTTAGTTATGCATATGAGAAATGAGTTCTCATTTGATAAATAATCAAACTTCATGAAATGAGTGAGATGAAAAATGCCTATATTTAAAGTACACAGAAAACTCCTGAGTGTGCTATATAGAGGAAAAAAATGTTATGCAGAGTTTCAAAATGCACTAGCAATACTCGAGCATAGTAAACTTCAAAATGAATGTGTAAATTGAGTCTGTATATTGGCACGTTGCAAAATCCTCATTCTAAAGCTGTCCCAGAGAAGGAATTCTCTTTGCTACTGACCCCCCAGGATCACAAGCAGCCTGCCTTGAACTTCAGCTCATATCAGAGCTGAGCCCAGAGCTTGGCTTTGCCTCTGGAGCTGTGGCCAAATGGAGCTCCTGGGGAAGCAGCGTTTCTGAGCCCTCCCCACTGCTGGGTAATTGGCTGCAAGGCTCAGCTGGGGGTGGACCTGAGGGCATGGCTCAGGGGTGGATTCTCCTGAGAGCTCCCAGTTCTATTTCCGCACTGGCCCAACAGAAAAGAACTCCAGCATCCCAAACCCGGGAAGAATCACAGAATTGCAGGGGTTTGAAGGGACCTCAAGTGATCATTTAGTCTAACCCTCCTGCTAAAGCAGGTACCCTACAATAGGTCACACAGGTGGACTTCCAAACAGATCTTGAATATCTCCATAGAAAGAGACTCCACAACCTCTCTGGGCAACCTGTTCCAGTGCTCTGACACCCTTACCGTATAGAATTTCTTTTGTATGTTAGTATAGAACTTGCTGTGTTCAAGTTTTAGGCCATTACTCCTTGTCCTTTCGCTACTGTCACGGAATTAACTAGATCAGTTTATGCCTGTGACAGGGGGGCAGTAGGCCCCTGCTCTCCCCACCCCCCGCCTGGCCCCACAAAATGGGAAGGAAGGGGGAAAAGGAAAAGAACAGTGGCAACAATCTATGGAGGTAAACTTATTTTACTAACTATGATATCGGAATGCAAAAAATAATACAATATAATACAATCTAATTGAAATTGAGACTAATAAATCAAATAAGATATGAGAGAGAGTTCCCGAGACCGAGTCAAACCTGAAAAAGCTTGGAACGGCGAGGAAAGCACCCTCCAGCACCCACTGCCAGGCAGTAAGAGACTGCCCCCCCTGGAAGGGTCAGATCCCATGACTTCCGTAATGTATAGGGATAGGTACGTAGAATTGGAGCATTAACACTTTAATTCCAGTACATGATGTTTTGATGTGGAATACTGAAAACCCATTAAAAAAACTGCATTACCCACCAAGTGGACCCAGGTCCCTGGGCAAAAACAGTACCGCGGAGAGGTTTGCCCTTTGCAGAAGCTGGAAGAACCCAAACTGCTTTTCCCAACATGCTCTTTACATGTACAACAGGGACCTTATCTCCCTCTACGGTATGTAGGGAGCTGGATTGGGTAGGACCATCACGATTGATAGATCCTCTGGTATTGACTAACCAGGTGGCTTCTGCCAAATGCTTCTCCCAGTGCTTAAATGTTCCGCCACCCATTGCTTTCAGCATAGTTTTTAACAACCCATTGCATCGTTCAATTTAACCAGAGGCTGGTGCATGGTAGGGAATATGGTAAATCCACTCAATGCCATGATCTTTGGCCCAAGTATTTACAAGAGAATTTTTGAAATGAGTCCCATTTTCTGACTCAATTCTTTCTGGGTCCATGTCACCACAAGACTTCCTTTCAAGACCAGGATGGTATTCCGGCAGTAGCATGGGTACTGGCATAGGTTTCCAACCACCCAGTGCTTGCTTCCACCATGTAAGCACATAACGCTTACCCTGTGGGATCGGGCAAGTGATATAATCAACCTGCCATGCCTCTCCATATTTGTACTTTTGCCATCGCCCTTCCTCCAGAGATGGTTTTCATCCTCTTGGCTTGTTTGATTATGGCACATGTTTCACAGTCATGAATAACCTGTGCAATAGCATCCATAGTTAAATCCACCCCTCGGTCATGAGCCCACTTATAGTTGCAATCTCTCCCTTGATGGCCTGAAGAGTCATGGGCCCACCGAGCCATGAATAATTCACCCCTGTTCTGCCAGTCCAGGTCTATCTGAGCACCTTCAATTTTGGCAGCTCGGTCCACCTGTGGTTCTTTTGCTGTTCTCAGTAGCCCGACTCTTGGGCACATGGGCATCTACTGGCGTACTTCACAACCAGATTCTCTATTCGGGCAGCAATATCTTTCCACAGTTCAGCAGCCCAGATGGGTTTACCCTTCTTGCTGCCAGTTGTTCTGCTTCCACTGCTTAACACCCCACAGAGCATTTGCCACCATCCATGAGTCAGTGTAAAGATAAAGCGTTGGCCACTCTCTCCCGTTCAGCAACATCCAAGGCCAGTGGAAGCCTTTACCTCTGCAAATTGGCTTGATTCCTTTCCCTTAGTGTTTCTGTACTTTTGTGTGGCTCCACACAGCAGATTTCCATCTGCGATGCTTTCCCACAATACGGACACGATCCATCAGTGAACAGGCATATTTTCTTCCTTTTCTGGTAATTCGTTTATGGTGGGGCCTCTTTAGCTCGGTAACCTTCTTCTGTGGTGATGTTCCAAATTTCTCCTTCAGGCCAGTCCATGATTGACCTCTAGGATTCCTGGACGGTGAGGTTCCCCATCCGCGCTCGTTGCGTTCACGCAATCCACTTACTCCAGTGGCATCAGTAGCCATGATGGGTGGGGGGACCTTTCCTTGAACATCAGTTCAGCACTGGCAGTCGAGGTGCCAGAAGAGCTGTGTCTCAGTGCCAATTACTTCAGAAGCAGCCTGAACCCCCTCATATGCGGCTAAGATCTCCTTTTCGGTTGGAGTGTAGCCCTCTTCCGACCCCCTGTAGGCCCAACTCCAGAATCCCAGGGGTCAGCCTCGGGTCTCTCCCGAGTCTCTTTGCCACAAACTCCAAGTAGGACCTTTCTCTCCAGCAGCAGTGTAGAGGATGTTCTTTACATCTTGCCCTGTCCGTACTGGCCCTAAGGCCACGGCACGGGCTATCTCCTGTTTAATCTGTTCAAAAGCCTGCTGCTGCTCAGGACCCCATGTAAACTCATTCTTCATTCACATCACATGATAAAGGGGGCTTACAATGAAGCTATAGTTTGGAACATGCATTCTCCAAAAGCCCACTACACCCAGAAAAGATTGAGTCTCTTTCTTACTAGTGGGTGGAGACATAGCAGCTATTCCAAAGGCCCATCGATACCCCTTAGGATCCTTGAAATGCCCCCTTCTGAGGTAATCAATACCTATTATACACTGAGCCCCTGGACCAGTCACAATAGGGTGCTTTTGCCAATCCCTACCAGTGAGGCTTATCTTGGCCTCCAACACAGTCAATTCTTGAGAGCCCCCAGTCACTCCAGAAATATGGATTGATTCTGTCCCTTCATAAGTCGAGGGCATCAGAGTGCACTGTGCACCGGTATCCACCAATGCCTTATATTTCAGTGGTTCTGATGTGCCAGGCCATCGGATCCACACAGTCCAATAAACTCTATTATCCCTTTCCCCCCCCGACTGAGGGCAGGGCCCCTCTATTCATTACCTGTGGTAACCGGAGCAACTGCACTGGCGGTTGATCTGCTTTGTAATTCTCTCACCCGTGCTCGTAGTACATGAGTAGCTTGGTCGTGCCACTTCCTCATGTCTTCTCCATGATCACGTAAGTAACGCCACAAGGCAAGTCGCGATGTAGGATTCCTTCCTGGAGCTGGAGAGCGTTTGCCTCTAACAGCTGAGATTTTTGATTTTGCACCTGAGAAGGAGGGTTCATCGTCTTTAGTTAGTTGGATCCACACTTGTTCCATCGTCTCCTTCATCTCCTTCAGTAGACTCTTTTGACTATTCTGATCTTCATCAAGCGTTTCTGATACTTCTACAGGTTTGTCACGATTCATCAGTGAAGACACTTGCTCTTGCATTTTATTCAGTTGCTCCGTCATTTGTGAGATGGCGGCGATGGCGGCGCGAGTTGGGGGTAGCTGTTGTTCATAGCTTTGGAGCGTAAGAATCAATTCAAAAACTAAGGGGCTTCTCTGTTGGTCCTCGTATCTGTCAGATGCTGCCAATAGTGCAGAGGCGTATCTGGCTGGTGCTGTTGATATGAGTTGATGCCATATTTCACGCGTTGTTCTCACTTTCTCGGGGTCATGGCCTTGTGGGTCGTTAAAAACACAGTTAGGGTCATACAACATTTCCACCACGGCTATTTCCCTCAAATACTGGATACCCTGTTCAACTGTATCCCATCTTTTCGTCACAGGCTTCAAGCCGCTTTTGAAGGGGTACCTTTCCTTCACGGCTGTTAATACTCGTTCCCAGAGGGAGGCAGCCCCATCCAGACATCGACTAATTCCTCTGTCAATAGCTGGATCTCTGGCAATGGCTCCTAGTTGGCGAGCTTCATTACCATCTAGAGACAAGCTACTGGCCCCGTCGTCCCAGCAGCGAACTAACCAGGAAACGAGAGTTTCATTTGGGCACCGTATAAATTCCTTTCTTGAGCCTTGGATTTCAGTCATCTTCAGAGGCCGACGAGTAGTAATAGAAACTTCCTCTTCATCACTCTCTTCTGCATGTCTCTTCGTTTTTCCTTTTGCCTTTCTTGATGTTGGTGGTTTCGAGGAGGGCCCCTCACCTGGATCTTCCCTCCACCCTTCCTCCTCCATCCTCTTCTCTTTTTTTTTTTTTTCCGTTCTAGACGCGAGGACACTCGTTTCCATTTCTTGCCCTCCACAGGGGCAACTGACATTGTTACTGTGGTTGCCTGTAATTGATCAGATTTGACTTGGAGATTCTCCCCTTTGGCTTGAACCTCAGCTCGGAAACTCTCTCTCTCCAAAACAGTATTATATAGGGCACGGTAAGCACAAGCCAAACCCCAAATAAGTTGTACCTCCTTAGATTTACCTAAGCCGCACTGCCCCTGTCTCAAATACTGGCTAAGTTTCTGGGGATCCCACAGGTGCTCAAGAGTGAAATCCCATGACATTGCGGGTCCCCATGCTTCTAAGATTTTTCCTAAACCTCCCCATATTCCCTGCCAGTCAGCATTCTCTGGTTTTGGAGGAGACTCCTTCTGCTTACTATTCCTGTATTGGAATACATTCATGAAAAGTGATATGAACAGGACTAATGCGCCCACAAGCATGAAAATTAACTCAACATTGGAATAACATCTGATAAACCAAGAGGAAAACCGGGAAACTGGTTTGAACATCGTGTGCTTTGTAAAATTAGCCATTTCATCCGGGATGCAGGTGTCGTCAAAATCCATATCATACCACCTTGCATATAGGTACCAATATAGGTACCATACAGGCATCTCCGTCAGTGCCCTTATTTGATTATATATGAACACAATTCCACAACAAGTAATTATGGCATTGATGATTGGCAAGTAGGTCACGAGTAACACCATAGCTTTTAATCCCTTACTCAGCGCTCCCACGAAAAAGAGTGGGTTCATCGCTGGTTTCTGCTCAAAAAGGGTTAATGAATTGAAACTAACAAGGGGGGGGCGGGAAATAAAAAAGGCACTACCCAGACTAAGCAGTGCTCAAAGTTTACAAATATCCCAGAATACTGGCAGTACGCCTGGTCTTTCAAGGTCAAGTTTTCCAGCACAAAAACCTGAACTACTGATAATGCTCCCTAAAGAAACTTTGTAAGAGCAGAGAGCGAGATTCGTTCTAAGAGCCAAAAACACAAAAAAAGGCAGCTATGCCCGCATTCTCCACCAAAATCTGTCACAGAATTAACTAGATCAGTTTATGCCCGTGACAGGGGGGCAGTAGGCCCCTGCCCTCCCCACCCCCCGCCTGGCCCCACAAAATGGGAAAGAAGGGGGAAAAGGAAAAGAACAGCAGCAACAATCTATGGAGGTAAACTTATTTTACTATGATATCGGAATGCAAAAAATAATACAATATAATACAATCTAATAGAAATTGAGTCTAGTAAATCAAATAAGATATGAGAGAGAGTTCCTGAGACCGAGTCAAACCTGAAAAGGCTTGGAACGGCTAGGAAAGCACCCTCCAGCACCCACTGCCAGGCAGTAAGAGACCGCCCCCCCCGGAAGGGTCAGATCCCATGACTTCCGTAATGTATAGGGATAGGTACGTAGAATTAGAGCATTAACACTTTAATTCCAGTACATGATGTTTTGATGTGGAATACTGAAAACCAAAAAAAACCAAAACCATGACAGCTACGTACCACTGAGAAGAGTCTGGCCTCATCCATTTGCCTCCCACCTTCCTTTAGATATTTATAAGCATTTATCAGATCCCCACTCAGTCTTCTTTTCCCCAGACTGAACAGACCCAGGTTAATCAGCCTTTTCTCACATGGGAGATGCTCTAGGCTCTTTATCACCTTTGTGGCCCTCCACTGGACTCCTTTGAGGAGATCCCTGTGTTTTTTGAACTGAGAAGCCCAGAACTGAACACAGTAGTCTAAATGTGGCTTCACCAGGGCAGGGTAGAGGGGCAGCATAATCTCCCTTCGACCTGCTGGCCACGCTCTTTTTAATGCACCCCAGGGTACCACTGGCCTTCTTGTCCACAAGGGCATACTGCTGGCTCATGGCCAACCTGTTATCCACCAGAACCCCCAGGTCCATCTCTGCAGAGTTCCTCTCCAGCAGGTCATCCCCTAACCTGTACTGATGCATGCAGTTATTCCTCCCCCAGTGCAAGACTCTACACTTGCTCTTGTTAAACCTCATCAGGTTCCTCCCTGCCCAGCTCTCTAGTCTGTCCAGGTCTGATGGAATAGTAGCATGGCCTTCAGGTGTGTCAGCCATTCTTCCCAGCTTTGTATCATCAGCAAACTTGCTCAGGGTGAACTCTATCCCTTCATCCAGGTCCTTGATGAAGATGTTGAACAAGACTAGACTCAGCACCAACACGTGGGGAACACCACTAGTTACAGGCTGTCAGTGGTTTATGGGCTGGTTCGGCCCGGTTCCGTGACTAGCGGGGCAGAGGGATCCGCAGATCCATGCCTCCGGAAAGGGGAAACAGGGGACCCCAAATAATTAAAAACAGAGGCAATGATCTGAGGAGAAACTAACTAATTTACTAAATATGGTATCAGAATGCAAGATAACACACTATAATACAATATAATTAGAATTGAAGCTAATAAATCAAATATAATGAGAGAAAGAGTGTTTGAAAAAGCCGTAGGCCTTACACTAATGGCATGCAGTCAGGACGAGCAGCAGCAAGAGAGCCTGACGATTGAAAAGAGGGATGTCAGGTGACCTACTGAGACCTTATATGTGTTCCCCCTGAGCAGGAATGATAACAGCAAACAGTCTTCTGGGGAATGTAGTTCTTCTCTTCTGGAGAGGTGCCCGGAACCGGAGCATTAACTTTTCAATTCCCAGTGTACTACATGATGTTATGATGTGGAATATTGATAACCAAAAATCATAAAACCATGACACAGGCCTAAAGGAAACATTTGAAGCTGTCCTGTTCTGGCCTGAATATATGGAGAGAAGTGTATCACCTAAGTTCCACATGTGGTTGTTCTTCAGAAACCTGTGTGTGTACAGCAGGCTTGAGCTTCTCCAGGATGACAAGAGAGAAGAAAGAGCCCCCCTTAGGTCTTAAGGCAGGCTTTGGAGGGATTGTGGGTGCAGGGGCAGAAGTGAAATGTTTTCTCATTTCTGTTCTGCTAAGTTCTGTAACTAGAGCACATTCCCTCTGCAAGGAGCAAGTGGCTTTGGTTTTAGTTTCTCTGTATAAAATTCAGGTTTCCTGCAAGGTGAAGTAATTAACATTGGGCAAAATAGACCTTGATCCTTATGGATCCCTTCCAACTCAGGATATTCTATGAGAATAAACTGTTTCGTTATTTGGAATAACACAGTAACACAGTGTTAAAGATTCCAGAAGCAGATCAAAATTTTTTTTTGCTTTGGTTCAATGCAAGATAAATACTTGCTGTATTTTTTCCCTCAAAGTTTCTCAGTCTTCATGACTTTGCACTACTATAGGTGATGTAGAGTGCTACATAAGCTATGCACTTCAAAGCTTTATCTCTCAATATTATTTGGTCTAATGTAAGGTCATGCTACTGCCTTAAGTAGGCTGTGAGTCAATTAATGCCCTTATTCTGAAGGATTTATTATCCTAGGGAGGCATGTGGTGAGGAGGAGTGGATATTCCCTCCTCTAAGACACGTAAAACATTGTGTACTTGGTAAAATTGGTATAGAATCTCATCCAAATTCCAGGATTAATAAAAAAGCCTTTTAAAACTATCACAAAGGATTTTTTCCTCAAGCTTCTTTTAGCTTCTGTCCTTTTTATTCCAGAAGAGGACTTAAAAATGAAATTATTCTAAGCCAGAAAACTTAGAGTAAAACCAGGACAGATCAGATTTCTTTATTTCAGGTTTGAGATGAAGAAGCAGACTGGTATGGAATACGTTTCATAAGGCTTTAGAATAAATTAGCCAGAAATCACTTGATATTTTCTGTAGCACCACTGTGTTTATAGTGTGTATCAGACGCTGTCATGGAGTTATCTCTAGATCCGAGTCTGTGACAAGGGCACAAAGCCCAGAGGGAGAGAAAAGAGAGAAAAAAAACTACCCTACCTTTTAACAGCGCGGCCGGCCCCGGCCCCGGCCCCGGCCCGTGACTAATGAGGCAGGGCACGTTGCGGACCGTGCACTCTGGGAGAGGGGGAAGGGTAGGGAGATAGAAGATGGGTCTAACAAAAAAACAACGGCAACGATCTGAGGAGGAACGGTAATCTACTAAATTCAACAAAATGAGAGAGAAAAGAGTGTCCAAAATACGAGGTCTTACGCTAGTAGACTGCGGGTAAGCACGTGCTTTTCTCCGCGGCAAACCGAGAGAGTGAGAGTCAGCGAGAGAGAGGGCGGCTGGTGTCCTGCCAGCAGCTCCACCTTTCTTCCTCTGCGCACCAAGTCCTCCGGGAATGCCACTTCTCCCCTCCCCTCTGAGAACCCAAAATGCCCATAAAAGGCAGTCCACGGAACCAGAATATTAACTCTTTAACTCCCACTGTTTTACATGATGTTGTGATGTGGAATACCAACAAGAAAAATCACAAAACCATAACAGACGCTCAGGAAAGGAAAACTTTCCTTGAAGATTTCAGTCTGCTAGTGTGCTTCCCTGAAGTTTTCCTCTGTCTTTTGTAGGAAATATCCAAATAATTTTCTAGGACGGTATCTCTGATAAAGCAGATTTTATTCGCAATTGCAATGGCGGGCCTCCTGCAAGCAGGAGAGCACACAGAAAACAGAGTTACCTCTTTTATTCCCTATTCCCCGACGCTTCTCTCTTACTCCCCTGGTTCCTCATTGGCTGAGTACTTCAGGTTCACAATCTTCTCAACGCTTCACTAAACATGGAAACACTGGACAAACATACATTTTTGCTGCATAAGCGTAAATCTGTAGTTAATTAACTTATTCCACATCTGATCGTTATTTTGCGGATATCTGCTTGTCCTCCTTTCTACAAAGATAAGCTTGGGAGAGAGGCAGGGGAGTATCCTGGTGCCTGCCTTCACACCCCAACCTTCTCATGGAGTGAGACAGTTCGGCCTTGTGTAGAGGCCCTAACTTCTTTGATGTTTGCTAAATCTGTCTTTCTTTTGCTGAGAGTTTCTTATCCTAAGAGAACAGCTCTACAATATGTTTTCTAATCCTTAGCACACTATACTCGCATTGTTTGGAACATTTAACAACTATTACAGTTTTGCAAGAAAGAATTGATCACATAATTCAGTAATAATGTTTCTAAAACATGCCGCTATCATATACAGTATTTTACTTCTTAGATCAACTATTTCTAAGGATAAGTTACAGAATACAAATGCATTATGTTCTACTTCTTCAAACCAATTGCTACTTTTTAATATCAAATGCAGAAACAACATTCCATTCCCACACTTTTAAGTTTAGTTATTGCTGGGATCATGGGCTTAATGTTTAATCCTTGTTCCAGGGGACCACAGCACAATTGAATAATAGCAGACATGACTCAAACTGCGACTTCAGAAGTTGCCAGCTATCACACTGTTTGACCAACTGTAGAAATATGTGCATGTGAAATATACTGTGAGGGTAGAGATGAAACATACAGATTGCCTAACAGTGGTGTTAAGTTTTCCAGCTTTAATCTGTTGGATGTAAAAGAACATGTTCCCTGTGTGCCAGCAGTCTGAAACTGGTGGCTCCATTTCTAACCCCTGAGTACTCAGAACTGCAGTTTTAAGGCACAATCTAGCAAATAATACTGTTGGCAAATCCCTGGCATGGCATAACTGTTGCTAAAAGAAGTCCAAGCCTCCCAGAATCTTAGTCTGCAGCCGTGGTATATAGTTTTTCTTAAACCAAATTGTAAGGTGTAAGAATCAGTTAACAAAGAACATGTTTATAGAATCATAGAATGGCCTGGGTTGAAAAGGACCATAATGATCATCCAGTATCAAGCCCCCTGCTATGTGCAGGGTCACCAACCACTAGACCAGGCTGCCCAGAGCCACATCCAGCCTGGCCTTGAATGCATCCAGGGATGGGGCATCCACAACATCTTTGGGCAACCTGTTCCAGTGCTTCACCACCCTCTGTGTGAAAAACTTCCTCCTAATATCTAACCTAAACCTCCTGTCTTAGTTTAAAACCATTCTCCCTTGTCCTATTACTATCCACCCTCGGAAACAGCCATTCTCCCTCCTGTTTATATGCTCCCTTCACGTACTGGAAGGCCGCAACGAGGTCTCCTCGGAGCCTTCTCTTCTCCAAGCTGAACAAGCCCAGTTCCCTCAACCTTTCCTCATAGGAGAGGTCCTCCAGCCCTCTGCTCATCTTAGTGGCCCTCCTCTGGACCCACTCTAAGAGTTTCATGTCATTATTGTACTGGGGGCTTCAGGCCTGGAAGCAGTACTCCAGATGGGGCCTCACAAGAGCTAAGTAGATGGGGACAATCACCTCCCTCTCCATGCTAGCCACTCCTCTTTTACTGCAGCCCAGAACATAGTTGGCCTTCCCGGCTGCAAGCGCACACTGCTGGCTCATGTCCAGCTTCTCGTCCACCAGGACCCCCAAGTCCTCCTCCACAGGGCTGCTCTCAAGGGGTTCTTCTCCCAGTTTGTATAAATACCTGGGATTGCCCCGGCCCAAGTGCAGCACCTTGCATTTGGCCTTGTTGTACCTCATTGGGTTTTCATGGGCCTACTTCTCCAGCCTGTCCAGGTCCCTCCGGATGGCTTCCCTTCCCTCCAGTGTATTGACCACACTGCTCAGCTTGGTGTCATCTGCAAACTTCTGATGGTGCACTCGATTCTATTGTCTATGTCATTGATGAAGATGTTGAAGAGCACTGGTCCCAAGACCGACCTCTGAGGGAGACTGCTTGTGGCCGGCCTCCACCCTGACGTAGAACCATTGATCACCACCC
This sequence comes from Lophura nycthemera, assembly GCA_021292215.1. NCBI lineage: Eukaryota > Metazoa > Chordata > Aves > Galliformes > Phasianidae > Lophura > Lophura nycthemera. The sequence continues at coordinate 89,290 of JADANK010000315.1, forward strand.
TTTGGCTGCGACTACCCAACCAGTTCTTAATCTACCTAACAGTCCATCCTTCAAATCCATACCTCTCTAATTTAGAGAGAAGGATGTGGTGAGGGACCATGTCAAAGGCTTTGCAGAAGTCCAGGTAAGATAAATCCAGCTCTCCTCATCTGATCACTCCATCGTAGAAGGCCACCAGAATCTGGTCAGGCAAGATCTGCCCTTGGTGAAGCCATGCTGGCTGTCTCAGATCACCTCTTTGTCTTAACAAAGCTTCTAAGAGGATCTGCTCCATGATCTTCCCAGGCACAGTGGTGAGGCTCACCGGCCTGTAGTTCCCTAGGTCTTTCTACCTTTTTTAAAAATGGTAGTAACATTTCCCTTTTTCCAGTCACCAGGGATTTCACCAGACAGCCATGATTTTTCAAATATGATGAAAAGCGGCTCGGCAACCACATCAGCCATCTCTCTCAGAACCCTAGGATGGATATCATCTGGCCCCATGGATTATATACATTCAGTTGTGTGAGGAGGTCTCGGACTTGTTTCACTGTTACAGTGGGACAGAATCCGCTTCCCACACCCTCACCTAGAGATTCAGGGTCCTGGCAGACATGGGAAGCCTGACCACCAGTGAAGACTGAGGCAAAGTACTCATTGAGTACCTCATCTTTTTCTATGTCTGAGGAAGCCATCTCTCCATTGTGTTTTATCAGAGGGGGAACTCTCCTTGGCCTTTCTCCTCCTGCCTTATGTACCTGCAGAATCCCTTCTTGTTATCTTTCACATCCCTTGCCAAGTTCAGCTCCATCTGTGTCTTGGCTTTCCTAATGCTATCTCTACACACATGGACAACAGCCCTGTATTCCTCCCAGGCCTGTATTCCTCCCTCCTTCCTGTACATTTCCCTCTTTTCCCTCAGTTTAAGCTGCAGATCCTTGCTCAGACATGCTGGCTGCCTGCCTCCCCTGCTCGACTTCTTCTGCTGGCGGGTGGAGAGCCGTTGTGCTCTCAGAATGGTGTCCAAAAAAAGGGTGCTCTAGCGCTGCACAGATGGAGACAAAAGCTCAGTGAATGCCGAAAAGAGGCTTCAGCGAAGGCAGATCACAATTTTCCGACCTGTTTTTCTCTATTCCCATGGGGATGAGGTGCGATGTAACCACCGGCCTGCCTGGGCCCGACCCGCCTGCTCGCTCAGGCGAGCATGTTATGGATGTCCTCCTATGTAAAAATAAATTAAGTTGTTTTAATGCAAAAATAACCACAAGGGCAGTAGATAAACCTATGCTTCTTGAAGGCATTTACAAGAACTAGTAAATGTACTTAAGGGAACTGGTTAAAATTAAGTAAAGAATAATGGGAAATTCTGATTAGTTAGGGCTGAACTGTCAGTCTTTTGGAAAGGAAGATTTTTTGTCTCAGGCTGTCTGAAAAATGTGAGTTCAAATGCGAAGCAAATCTGAAATGTGTGGCCTTTCTACATTTTAGTCTATTGCAAGACTTAAATCTAATTTGCTGTAGTTAGGGCTCCAGTGTAATGTTTCTGCAGTCTGTAAAATTTGACCTGCAGCTTGATGTATTGGCCACAATTCTGTAATAATTTCACACCACTGAAAGAACAGAAAGTTGTTCTCATGTTACACCCTTATATGAATTGTGAAGGTATGACAAAGCAGAAATCAGCTGGGAATCCTGTAGCCTGAAGCATCCCAAATAAACCATTGCTGTTTTGCAGATGGGAAACCTTACTAGGTGAGGTATACTTTTGATAGAAGTGAGGAGTGTCCCTGCACAGTGTGTGCATGAGCTGCCTTGAAAGCTCTGATTGAGTAGCATGAAGGTAGCATTTAATACTTTACTACAGCAAGGTACTAACTCGTACAGCTAAGAGTGCTGAAGTTTGTCACTAAGATAACTTTATGGAATTCAAATACCCAGTTACTGCCTGAAAATAAGATTAGTTTTAACTTTAATGCAATGATGCTGCAAGCTCCAACAGCTGTCTGCCCAAAATGATACAGCTGATTTGGGGCTTATATTTTAATACCTGAAAGTAGCCTAATACAAGCCGCAAAACTAGTAAGTGTATATATACACACACACTATATATATATATTACTGGCTATCATTTATTTTAAATGGTTTAAAGTACAAATAGGAGTGAATGCCAGACACAGCTTAAGCTTCAGCATCCTTCCTGATCTTTAATTTTATATATAAATGTCCTGATTGGGTAGTTGATACTGAATGGAAGGGTATCAAAACAAATACAACTGCACCACTTGGGTACCCGCAAAATGATATTTTAAATATCCTTAATTGAAGTCATCAAGTATTTTGAAAATCATTAAATGATGTGACGTGCAGAATCAAACTCTGTAACCCAAGTAAGATTACAAAGCAGGTACGGTTTATTCAGTGCTGCGCAGACACCGGGTACAAGGGGGATAGATCCGCCTAACTTGCACACCATCTGGAAAAATCGTGCTACAGATATAGGCTGAACATAATCAATAGTTTTCCTGGAATTCGGATCCATATTCATTACACCCTCGAGAGTTCATTAGCATGCAGACCCTCCCCTCTTGCACATGCGTAGTGGGTTGTGGGATGAAGATTTGTCGTCTTCCTTCCTCGCGAAGGCTTCTGACCTTTTTCGCTGTAAACTTCTGACCTTTCAGGGGGGCGTCCCCCCAAACTGGTTTCTTCTTGCCCTGTGAACATCTAATCACCTCCCTGCCAGATGTCCTTGGGCTGTTCTCAAACCCTTATCTTTATGGCCTTCATCCCCCTCACTATCCCAGTCACAGTGTCTGCCATCCCTTATTTTCTAACAAGCTCTACATTCTTGCTTCTATAAACTATCTCTAACTATGCCCCTTCACCCCCCCTTATTCTCAGTCACTGTGAAGCCTTCTTGCCTTTTTACTTTCACTTATGGGGCCCTTCTCACCTTTCAGATGTATAGGAGGGTTGATTATCTGTAGGCTATAGAGTTCATCACTAAACTTTGGAGTGAATTTCAGATCCATGTCCTGAACTCCTACCTTAATTGTTTGGAGATCGTATGTCCTACAGCATTTGTTAATAGAAGATTCTAAGCAAAGAACATTCTCAAGTGAAACCTCAGTGCTAACGTGTCTGTTTTGGTTTGTGTTTCTAGGGATTGGACAGGAATATCTAACTGTGTGCTGAGCATTCTGTCTGGTGGAAGTCATGTCATCCATATTGCCATTCACTCCACCAGTTGTGAAGAGACTTCTTGGGTGGAAAAAGTCTGCTGGTGTCTCTGGAGGGGCTGGTGGTGGTGAGCAGAATGGACAGGAGGAGAAGTGGTGTGAAAAAGCAGTGAAAAGCTTGGTCAAGAAGCTAAAGAAAACAGGACAGCTGGATGAGCTTGAGAAGGCCATTACCACTCAGAACTGCAATACAAAGTGTGTGACAATACCAAGGTAAGTCCTGTTGTGTTTAACATTTCTTACAGCCACTTAAGAAGTGACTAAATGGAGATCTAGGCTGTCATGAACAAGCTAATTAAAAAAATTAGTTGCATGCTTCTGATTCTTGAAAAGTTCTTTGAAACCTGTCTTGTTTTTATGTACAGTTCGCTTTGGTTCTTTGAACTGAATCACATGCTTTGTACGTTCACAATTTCTAATCACTTTATTTTGATTTTTATTACTATGTGGATTCTAATTTGTGTATTCTGGTAGTGCCTAACACAGCTCTTTGCTCATAACACTGCCATAGGCTTTATATTTGATAACCTTGTCTGTAATTGGAGGGACTTACTTGAACCTACACTTCCACTTTAAAACAAACAAAAACCTAGTTTTTCCTTGGTCAACACTTCAGTCCTCTAATTACTATTTTCAGCTGTATACAGAAGTTTTGTTGAAGTTGCACAAACCGCATCCATTTTCTCACTTGAAGGGAAACAGCAGTGGAAGCAGGCTGGCTAAAGACTGCAGCTATTAATTCTTATAGGTTATAATGAAAGTGCTTTTCATTTAATGAAATGAGTACTTCTAGAACTTCTCTTCTGCTCCTTACATGTATATATATTTAAGTGAACAGCTTGCATTCTACCTCTTTGACTTTCTCAACTTAATTCATAGCAACTGCTGTGTGAGAAGCAAGTGCTGTGTTAAGTATAATACAACGTGCTCTAGATTCATAATATGCGGGAATCCCACTGAAGGTGCATGTGTGTGCAGTGTCTGATGCACGGACTCAGATGTGAACAATCCAAATCATTTATTACAGGTTCTCACATCACTTATATACATTCACAAGTTTCCTTTTTTAGCTTTCCCATCTGCCCTTACAACTTTCCCATCCAACTTTACATGTCAACAGAGTATTCCACAAACACTCCATAACTGTGCATGCGGGCACTTATCCAATCAGAGCCATGAACCGTTCCTTTTGCTTTTTCTCTTCTTCTAGAGGTGTCCTTGGTTCTCATGCTGTTTATCTTGCTCCACAGCTGCTGCTCTGAATAGTTTTTCTTGTATTCCCACAATTCCCCCTTTTTCTGTTTATTAGCAAACTATTACCATACTATAAAATAATAACACTAATCATATTAATAACATAATCATTATAACTCAGTCAAGGCCTCAATTGACAACACACTAAATGTAAGAATAGAGACAAGGCAAACATAGCATGACAAGAAATACTGTTAAATCCATTAAAAAGAACATACACGTTTGGCCCATGGCCCAAGTTTCTGCAACCTGAAAAAGAATCCCTGAGGGTCCAATTCTGTGTTTACCTGCAACTGGTTAGAAAAAATCTTCAGCTTTTGTATATTCTGATATATTGATTTTGAAACGATCACTAAAATTTTAACAACAAATGCTTTTAGAGTGCTCACAGCCATGTCTTTGGGCTAATAGAAAATCAAAGGTTGCACAACTTTATGAAGTTGCATGTCAGATGGAATCAGTATTAGTGGGCAAGCCTGCTGGAGCATCACTAAGGGCATTACTTTCCTTATCTGGCTAACATCCTAACTTGATGAGTGTGTGTAGAGCAAACGAAGGCAATGACAGAGCCTTTATTTGAGAAATAGGTACTATAGGAAAAGATATCCAAGAGGAATTAACTCACCCCTCCCAGTAACAGTTTGGAGAAATGATGAGCTGAGGAATGTGACCCTCCCCCATTCGTACCATCGTGCTGCAGCAGAGAAGGGCGGGGGGAAAAGGCGGACCCGCGCAGACTCAGATGGCATGGGAAGTATCACGGAGACAGAAGGGGTGGCTCTAAACCCACCCCTGCTCGCTCCAGGCACTCACATACTCACGTAGCTCACCCATTGGTTCAGGCTGTGACCTTGGAATTCCACTACACTCCACCCCTTCACAGCATGAACCAATGACTGAGCAAATGTACATTGCGACACATGTACAATACCCGCCGCAATGTAGAATGCTAAGACAATAAAGGCAATTATTGGCAGTCTTTTCCACAGTTCTGTTGGGCCAGTATTTGATGTTCTTTCTCAAGGCATATCTTCTTCAAGGACCATTAGTAGTTCTGATTCATGCTCGTTGGTTCCCAAAAGTTCAGCAGTTCACCACAGGGCGTCACGATGTTTCCTCATGGACACTGGAGCATGCTGGAGTGATGTTGCTCCTGCTGGCTATCCTGTGAACTTATAACCTCAAGGAGAGTAAAACAGATGTTTAATAGGTACAAGAAGGGGTAGGTCTGCCCTCCACGGTAAGATACAGGCCGTATTTCGGTCTTGAGTCAACAACTCCGCCTGTATTGGGGCACGTCCTGGTCTTCGATACCACACCCTTTGGCCTGATATCAGTGGCTGAATCACTATGTCAGGTACCAAAGGCAAGGTTCTAATTTGCCACGTGGACATAATTAATGTCCCCTTTGCAATGAAAACAGGGGTATCAACTACTACCTCTGCTGGCCATGCACCGATTACTGGAGGGTTTACTGATCCCCCAACCTCTAACAATCTCCCCCAAAGTGCAAGCAGACTTCACCATTTTGGTCCTGCTTGCACCTTCCAAGGCCATTTTACCTTGTGTCTCCCAGGCTCTAGGTCCTCAGGGGCAGGAAGTAGAAGATTATTCATGGTGCCAACTTGTGGCTTGAGCGAGGTGTCCTTGCCTGTAATTTGTATCCTAAGCGGGGAGGCCCAAGTTGTTTGCAACACTATTAAAGCACTGGGTCTGCCATCTCTTGGTCTCTCATTCAAGTCTCCCAGGGTTTCATAAAGCCTCTTGGTCCACCCCTGCAAGGACTGTGAATCTGCCTTCAGAGCAGCCTTCAGGATCCCGTTATATCTTTCTATTAGGCCTGCTCCCATTGGATTATAGAGCAGGTGAAACCGCCATTCAATGTTGTTGTCTTCAGCCCACTTCTGCACAGTTGCACCTGTGAAATGTGTACCTTGGTCACTCTCAATGACCTCAGGAGTCCCATATGATGCCATTAACCTAGTTAGAGCTTTGATGGTATAGGCTTGGTTTGCCTTTGCTACAGGATAGACTTGCATCAATCCACTCGCTGTATCAACACAAGTTAGGGCATATCTGGCCCCCTCAGATCGAGGAAGGTGACCTATATAATCGATCTGCCATCGCTGTAATGGGTTGTGTCCTCTAGCGAGATGGGCCGTAGTTTCCGGCAGAGGTCTTGGTCTCATTCGTGAGCAAGTGTCACAGTCTTGGCATGCCTGGACAATGTCCAGTAACTGTATGGGCAGCCCCTATGCTTTAGCTGCTGCCCACATTGTTTTCTGTCCTGCGTGTCGTAATTTGCGATGCAGCCAGTGGGCTGTGTCTTCTGCTGATGGAGAAGCTTCATCATTGCCTGGTAACTGCAAGGGTTGATGTCCAGAGACGTGGTATGCTTGTACAGCTCTGTGCCTAACCATGTTCCATATATCAACCCACATATCTTTGCCCCAGATAGGTCGGGCATGGATCGTCCAATCCTGAGTGGCCCGCTGTGCTATCCAGAGCATGAGCCCTCAGTAGACTGCCCAACTATCCGTGCAGATGTTCAGTGTCCTGTTGCCAGGCTCTTGAGTTATCACCATCCACACAGCTCATAGCTCAGCCCACTGGCTACTTTGTCCATTCCCTTCTTCAAACCGTATTGTTTCAGTTGAGTGAGCACCTCACTTAGCTCACCCATTGGTTCAGGCTGTGACCTTGGAATTCCACTACAGTGTGGCTAAAGCTTGAGTAGTACTGTTTCAAGGTACATTTGGATATGAGAGACAGGATGTCTTGGGAGCAGAGAGGCAAGCAAACTACGAATTTAGAGTAGCGCAGAGGGTTATGAGTTTCAGTCAGCATACACAGACTCACACACACAGGCATCCATTTTAGACAGTCCTGTAAGCGGGAAGCAGAAACTCCCTAAGCTTGTGCATTATTACTTACTGACTCTTGAGACATGGCAAACCGCTGAAAGGAGAGAGAAGGAACATGGCAGCGGTGGATGCGATAGGCAGTGCCAGCAGGGCATCCTTTGCTTCAAAGGGCACTTTTCCTCTCACCCATCACAGATTCTCTCATGCTTTTATTCTTCTCAGGGTCTGCAGGGTTTTTTTCATTTGTACACCGCATCCGCATGGCCAGTGTGTGATACAGAGCCCAAGTGGAACATCTGCTTGGTTGTTATAACAAAATAAACTAGCAAAGTTAGCTCTTTCTACGGAACAAAATATTTGCAGCTATAGCCACAAATATCTGTTCCCTTAAAACTGTCAGAATACTTTTTTTCATCCCAAGATCATTCTTCAGTGAGGGGTCTTTATGTCCCTGACATCGGTGCCAATTAAAACAATTAGCGACCTAAAAAATCTGTTGGGCAGTATTCCGGAATCCTATATCAGAATCATACGTTGAATCAAACTAAGATAGTGTGCACCTTTGTCTCGAGTGTTGCATGATCATGTTTTTAAAATCCTGATTAGTGGGATGAAATAAAGTTAATCATTCTATAACACAGGGTCATCCCTCTGCCTGCGATTCCTTTCCAGGTTTTGTCTTTGCAAATTAAGAAAAGGCTAAATGATAGGCTAATAGCATCATAACCGAGCGTTACTAACCCACTAAAAGAGCTATTCCCGTAGATTCCAGCATTAGTAACATCAAATCCTGTTCAATTCACATTTGATCTACTACTAAAATAGAAGAAGCACACAACCACCTAGATAATGCCTAACAATTCTAATTCTTGAGACTGCATTGGTAACACAGGAAAATCACCCATTTTGTTATACCATTACTAGTGTTATTATTTACAATACAACAAATTACAAAACAATACCAATAAGTAAGGAACACAGAATTCCAGTCATTATAAGGGCTGGATGCTATTTACTGCCTTGAGATGAGGCCGAACATATCATGTTGGAACCCACATAGGGCCAGTCCCTGTGGAAACACAAGCATATCCACGCCCCCAAGTTATCAGTGGTATGGGACCTTCCCAATGCCCCGTGGCCATTTCCGAACGTTAATCATTGGCCGTTCCTTGAGCATTGGGGAGGCCCCAAAATGACGATCCACATGAGTTGTATCTGTATGAACATGATTAAAAAAATTCAGCACAAGCAAAGCCTTACATAATCTTTCTTGTGGCATGTCTCCCGTATTCCCCCTTTTTTGTTTATTAAGAATAGATTTCAATGTAAGATGAGTACGCTCAATGATAGCTTGTCCAGTGGGAGAATGAGGAATGCCTGTAATATGTCTAACCCCCCATTCTTGGAGGAAAGTTCGAGTGGCTTTAGAAGTATAAGCAGGTCCATTATCTGTTTTTATAGTATGTGGGATCCCCATAGCAGCATAAGCAGATAACCAGTGTTTACAGGCATCATGAGTGTGTTCACCTGTATGGTGCAGTGGCAAATATGTAGGAAGAATGAGTATCTATTGTTACATGTACAAATCTTAGACGCCCAAATTCAGGAACATGAGTAACATCTGTCTGCCATAGTTGAAGAGGTGCTGTGCCACGGGGATTTTCCCTGTTTGAGGCAAAGGGGCAATTGCCTGGCAGTCTGGGCATGTTAGAATAATGTTACGGGCTTGATCCACTGTCAGTTGGAATTGCTTTTGTAAGGCTGTCTTATTCTGATGAAAAAATTGATGAGAGAGTCGGGCTTGCTGAAATGATTGAGGGGTAGCAAAGGCGACTGTGGCTTGATCAGCCTTACGGTTGCCCTCAGTTAAAGGACCAGGCAACGTAGTGTGTGATCGAATATGCATGATAAAATAAGGAAGAGTACGGTGAGAGACATAATGTAAAACTCGCTTGAGCTGTGCAAACAAAGCAGGGTTGTTAACTTCCTTGAGAAAAGATCCTTCAATCTGCTGAATGATACCTGTAACATTGTCAACGGTTTACAGGCTGGTTCGGCCCGGTTCCACGACTAGCGGGGCGGAGGGATCCGCAGATCTGCGCCTCCGGAAAAAGGGAACAGGGGACCCCAAAATAATTAGAAACAGCGGCAACGATCTGAGGAGAAACAAACTAATTTACTAAATATATTATCGGAATGCAAGATAACACACTATAGTACAATATAATTAAATTTGAAGCTAATAAATCAAATATAATGAGAGAGAGAATGTCCGAAAGGTGGATGTGCAGTCCAGTTGAGCAGCAGGGAGAAAAGAGAGGAGAGCCGATGAAGAACAGGCAAAGAAAAGCGCATCAGGTGACCTTGCCAGGAGTTATATCTCGAGACTCTCTGTGACCGCAAAGTCCCCTGGGGAATGCAGTTCTTCTTCTCTTCCAGGCAGGTACCCAGAGCTTGAGCACCAACAGTTAAACTCCCAGTGCCCCACATGATGTTATGATGTGGAATACCGAAAACCAAAAATCACAAAACCATGACAAACATACAAAGAGTCAGTTATTATATTAAGCTTTTGTTCTGAAAAAATTTGGAAAGCTCGAGCTACTGCAGCGAGTTTACAATTTGAGGTGATCCATCGACAACACGTACGTCTGACTGCCATTGTGTAGCAGTCGCACGCCAGAGAACCACTGCTCGGTGTGTCTTGCCGGAGCCATCTGTAAATACAGTAACAGCATTAGGAATTGGAACGTGTGAAAGTAAAATATTAGTAGTAAGGGACAGATCACTCAAATTATGCAGTAACTGATGTTTGGGGGGATGGGTGGAGATTTGTCCAGTATAGTCTGCCATAGCAGTTTGTAAAGTGAGCAATTGTGCAAGCATCCAATCAATCTACATCTTTTTTAGTAGCAGGTATGTAGATACAATCAGGGTCAAGAGCTCGTAAAATTTGTAGACGATGTCGACCTCGCTGTATTAGCATTGCAAACATTTCCACTCGTGATATAATCGTTTTCGAGAATGCGTGCGGTAAGAATATCCATTCGAGGATAATAAGAGGATCTTTTCTCGAGGTATCCCATTGACATAACAGACTATATGGCTGATATGAATTTGATATTATTATAAGAGATACTGGAAGTGATAAACACGATGGCTATATCGATGTTGTAATGATGTTATTACAGAGTCCAAGCATTGTAGCGCTTCTGGTGTTAATTGTCTTTTAGAGGTTAGATCTGGGTCTCCTTTCAGTAGCTGGAATAGAGGGTGCAGCTCTTGGGTAGTAATACCCAAAAGTGGTCGCAGCCAATTGATGGTTCCTAATAATTTTTGCAGATCATTTAATGTCTGTACATGAGGTACTATTTTGAGAATTTGCGGCTGAATGGTGTGAGATGTGATTTTCCATCCTAAATATTTCCATGGAGAACTAAGCTGCACCTTTTCTTCTGCTATTTGTAAACCAACAGATTGGACCGCCTGCCGGACGAGCAGTAAAGCGTCCTTTAGACCCTCTTCTTGTTCTACTGCTATTAATATATCGTCCATGTAATGATACATAAGGACGTGAGGTCTAGCTTTTCGTACTGGTTGTAATGCATTTGCTACAGTCAATTGACATATTGTTGGACTATTAAGCATTCCTTGTGGTAACACAGTCCAATGATACCGCTGAGCAGGGCTTTGTTGGCTAATAGAGGGCACTGAGAAAGCAAATCGTGGTGCGTCTTTTGGATGAAGTTGAATGGTAAAAAACCAGTCTTTTAAATCAATGACTGCTATAGGCCAATTTGAAGGTAACATTGAAGATGAAGGAAGACCAGGCTGCAACGTCCCCATGAGCTCAATTACTGCATTGACAGCGCCTAGGTCCTGTAAAAGCCTCCATTTTCCACTCTTCTTGGGGATAACAAAGCCTGGAGTATTCCAAGGGCTGGTAGTAGGCACTATGTGACCAGCAGCTAGCTGTTCTTGAACTAGCTCATGTAAACGCAGCAACTTTTCCTCTGTTAAGGGCCACTGATCTACCCAAATAGGTTGTTCTGTTTTCCAAGCTAGGGGTATAGGTTGCTGCCGATCAATGGCCCTTATCGAAAATTTGTCTGCAAAATCATGCCCCATTGACTTAAAAGATCACGACCCCACAAAGTACAAGGAACTGGCAAAATGTAAGGAGCAGCGTGAGCAGTGCGACCATCAGGACCTTCAAGACATAAAATTCGAGCACTTTGTTTGGGCTGTTGCAAACCTCTAACTCCTGCAATAGCAGAATTAGGGTCTTTTAGTGGCCATTCAGAGGGCCATTCACTTGACTTAATGATGGTAACATCCGCTCCAGTATCCACTAGTCCCAATATCTGTCGGCCATTTACTAAGCACGTTAATAATGGTTTGTCTTTTGACACTTGTGTGGTCCACAGCACGGCAGGTTTGTCCGCGCTTCCAAATCCACCATTTCGGTCCCCGATGCCAGGTTCAGCCATAGAATGAAAAGGGATTAATTGTGCTATTTTTTGGCCTTTGGGAATAAAGCAGGGGGGTGAGGGCGTCCATGCCATTATCTTAATTTCCCCAGTGTGGTCAGCATCTATGACTCCTGGTAAAACAAAAAGTCCCATCCGTGTAACAGAAGAGTGTCCTAATAAGAGGGCACTACGCCCGTCCCCAAGGGGGCCCATAACACCTGTTGGAATGAGAGTCACGGTGCTATCAGTCAGTGTCACTGACTGGATGGTGGCCAAATCCACTCCTGCGCTGCTGGCGGTGGCTGGTCTGAGTGAGCTGGCCATGCAGTGGCCTGCCAATTTGGGACCGTATTTGTTGTTATGGTGTGCAGTCTCGCACTCTGCTTCCTGTTTCCTGGCAAATCAAAGGGCCGTTCTGATACAGGGAGTTTAGCTCAGCATTCTCTCACCCAGTGTAGCCCCCTCCTGTACCGGGAACAGGGTTGAGCTGGAATAACACAAGCATTTTTATTTGCTCGCTTAGGCTTTTTACAGTCCCTTTGTACATGACTGGGTTCCCCACAATTGTAACACTTCATTTTTTGAGCTGTCCCTGCACCGAGTCGGGCTGCCAGCATGTCTGCTAGCAAGTCCATTTTATGACTTTTCGTGCCTACATCTTGACAGGCTTTAATTATGTCATTAATGGATGGATCTGCATTCTTTAAGGATTGTAAAACCTTTTGACAGTCTGCATTGCATTTTCTACTGCTAATTGCTTAAGCAAAGTATCCCGAGCAGCTTAATTTTCCACTTGTCTCTCTAGCATATTTTGTAAACGGTCAAGAAATTTAATGCAGGGCGCAGCAGCCTCCTGCTTAACTGATGTAAATGAGGCATTAGACAAATTAGTATCAGGTATCTGACGTATAGCAAGCAACACCAAAGTCTTAACTTGTTTAAGGAATTGCCTATTCATCTGTGCCTGGGTCTGAGGTGTTGACCGGACCCCCTCCCCCATGAGTTCCTCCATGACAATATGATTTAAGTTAGCCAAATTATTCATAGCCTGGATGGTAGCCTGTTCTTGCTATTCAGTCATAAACACAGTGTATTGCATGGAAGACAGGATCATTCGTAACATAGTTTTCCAATCGTGAGGGGCCACAGATTCCAACTAAAAGACTATACGTAAAGGCAGACTGAATTCCATAATCTCTCACTGATTTTCTTAGCTCTTTCACCGCCTCATAAGGCAGGGATTCCCACCCGGGGAGCTGATTTGCATGATACAACACAGAAAAGGCACGCAACATATCAGCATCACCCTGTAATATTGCTTCTTTCCTGCACTGCTCTGAAGCACAGTAGTAGGCTGTAGAAAATTTTTTCTTTTTCGCTCCCTTCAAATTGTCATCAGGTTGGAAAAGGTTCGGTTTGTCCTCCGGATCTACTGGAATAGAACCAAAAAGATCCTCTGATTCTAATCCATCCTTGTCTTTAACCAAGTTACATGTGGGCGTCAGAGACGCAGCAGCAAGTGACATGGGCAGGGTGGGGTGGAGGACAGCAGCGGCGCTGCGAGCATTGGGGGCGGAGCAGAGGGCGGGAGCACTGCAGGGGTCGCGATGTTTCTTCTCCCCGGCTGGTGGTGGGGTCGGAGCCGCGGATCGTACTCACTCCATCTCCACAGGGGACGGTTTGGCACCGTGCTTTTCTAAAAGGTCGAGGAGAGGAGTGGTTTCCTGCCCTCTTTCCTCTCTTTTTTTTTTTTTTTGGTTAACGATCATGCCTCAAAACGTGGAGCAACCTCCTCGGGGAGGAAATACATTATCAAGTCAACAATTTGCTCCTTCCACCCCCGGAGGGTACACACGTACTCTGTTCTACCAATAAGGCAGTTGCTACTATCACCTGGACACACTGGGGCTAACCTTGAGATACAGGGTCTAATATGTAGGCAAGTATGCAATAGGTTTTCTTTTGTCTCCTTATTCTTGTGTTAGAATTCCTAAAGCAGCTTCTTCACTAACAGTTGCAAGAAGGTAAAATAGTTCCTTTAAGGCAGGCAGTTCTAAAACAGGTGCTATAATTAAGTCCCTTTTCAATACTTCTACAAATTCTTTTTCCTCTTTTGTCCATTTTAATATGTTGGATTCTCCCCCTGATAGTTTTGAGATACAGTCTCTTAGATTATGAATAGAAGAATATGTAGAAAAAACCACAGTAACCAATTCAACCTAGAAACTTTTGCAACTCCCTCTTTGTCCCGGGCAGAGGAAGCTGCACAATTCCCTGAATTCTTTCAGAATTTATTCTCCATTTCCCTTCAGAAATCACATACCCAAGGTATCTGACTTTTTTCACATACTGCAGTTTATTTTTAAACACCCTTAGCCCGTGTTCCCTAAGAAATTCAGGAGTTTACTTGTAGTCTCTTTTACTTTAGACTCCTCTGTTCCACAAATCAGCATATCATCCACATACTCTAACAGCTTTACCCCCTCTTCAACCTGAAACTTTTCCAAAATTTTCTCCAGCACTTAATATGATATATAATAAAAAAATAAATCAGGTGATTCCGTGAACCCTTGGGGTAAAACAATCCACCTATATTGCTACTTTTGACCCATTTCTGGGTCCTCTCATTCAAGGGCTTCTCTGAGTCAAAAGCGCAGGTCCAGATGGACCAGTCTCAACTTTACTCTGTTCAGAAGCTTTCTTGGTGAAAGGCAATTTATCCTATGCTACACAGAGAAATACTGGAAATTTCCACTGCAAAAACACAATCTACCTCTCACAGGTCTGGCCAGGGGCTACTTCCTGCACCAAGGGGCAGTGACAGGGGTAGGGGGGAGGGTGATGGGGAACAGTCGGCAGAAATTCTTCCTTGTCGAATTTGTTTAAGGCCTTCCGTTGTTTGGAGCCAAACAGATAAAAGTTTAGCAATCGTTCTGTCTTTAGAAATAGAAGCCTCCCCAAGTTTTGTGCCAATTTTGTCCCCAACTTCTCCATCAGGAAAAAACCCAGTTTTTGGAAATTCAAGGACATTTTTGCTTATGCATTTAAGAAAAGTAGCTAATGCTGGGGGAGATACAGGGTGATTCTGAAACTTTAAAACAGTTAGTAACACTTTCTCACGGAGTTATCTGAGTCCGTGACAAGGGGCAAAAAAAAAAACAGGAAAAAAAAAAACAAAGGAGATAGAGGAAAAAAAAAAACTACCCTCCCCCTTTTTTTTTTCCCCAACATGGTTGGCCCCGAGGCGGGCTGCGCGCTCCAAGAGAGGGGAAGAGGGGGAGGGGTAGGAAGATAGCAGATGGGTCTAACAAAAAAACAACGGCAACGATCTAAGGAGGAACAGTAATTTACTAAATCTAACAAAATCAAACAAAATGAGAGAGACAAGAGTGTCCAAAATACGAGATAGTAGACGAAGTAGTCTTTAGTAGACTGCAGGGGAAGCATGTGCTTTTCTCAGCGGCAAACAGAGAGCGAGCGAGCAGCCGGTATCCTGCCAGGAGCTCCACCTTTCTTCATCTGCACGCCAGGTCCTCCCAAAATGCCCATAAAAGGCAGTCCACGGAACCAGAACATTAACTCTTTAACTCCCATTGTTTTACATGATGTTCTGATGTGGCATACCGACAACAAAAATCACAAAACCACAACATTCCACCCCTTATTCCACATCACCACATCATGCTTAACATATATCTATATGCCTGTTGAGCTGGGGTGGAGAAATCCCCCTCCCCCATCAAGGCATTCACATCTACAGCCCGAAGCAGGTTTCTTTGCTGCAGCAAAAAGTTTTCAGTTGCCTGACTGTGCCAACCCCCTCCATTTCGATTCCCACAGTGTTTCGCAGGACACTATACGACAAAGCCTCCCACCGCGGTTCTTGTCTCAGGGCCACAATGACAGGGAAAGCCCTCAACATATCTGCGTCTCCAGCTTTCCTAGCCTCCCTCCGAGTAAGTGTCCACATACCATGCGGATCGGGGAGAAACATCTGGCTCTTTCTTAAGATCTGTCGAGCTGGGATCAAAAGGGTCGTCAGGACCTTCGGGAGAGGAGACGGAGAAGACCCCCCCGCGGCGATGATAATGAAGGAGCTGATGGCACAGCCGATGAGCCCGACAAGAAGCCAGTGGCTCCTTCATCCTCGGATGAATCGGAGGTAGCCAATGATGAGCCTGTATGACTTTTTAAGGCTTCAAAATTTTTTTCTCAAGGTTTTTAGCAACCCGGACACCATCCCATCACCTCTAGTGAATGCATCCCACAATTTTACGAGGACATTTTTCGGTTCAGAGGTCATTTTGTTCCCCATGGTATGCAATCGCTTACCTTCGTCCAGCAAAAGGCACTCGGAGCAGCTGGGGACGGTAAGACTTCTCTCAATCTTGCGCGTCTTTCAGCAGGATATGGCCTCTTCCAGCCCTCTCTATAGGACTTCTTTCAGTCCTTTTCTCTATAGTTTCTTTCAGCTCTCTTCTTGATAGAGCTTCTTCAGAACCGGTCTGCTTTTCGCGTCCCTGTTCTGGTGCCAATTGTGGCTGTGAGCTCCCTCGCTGGTGTGGCAAGAGAGACACGAACTCCCTTACTGGTGCAGAACAAAGAACTCAGAACAACCTTTATCGTAGGTGCTTACAACCTTTTATACCCACAAGACAACAACTTGGTCACATGTAGGAGCCAGATGCCTTGTGTGTGCTTAGATCTGGCTCAAGTAGCTACTGAGCTTGTTTACTCATCAGCGAGGTAATGACTTTCATTGTCCCACACTGGACCAACCCCCCTCCTCAACTCGAGGGAGGCTTTCAATTTCACGGACTCTTTCTCTTCCCTCCACGGTCCTGGAGTCCCGAGGGAAGTCTTTGAACTGAAGACCAAAGCAAAGAAGGGAAGCATTGGGTACTGCGTATGTTTCAAGCCACCCAGTGGTTGCCTCCACCATGGTAAGCACATAACACTTAGCACTGCGAGATCGTGGCAAGGTGATATAATCAACCTGCCATGCCTCCCCATATTTATACTTTTGCCATCGCCCTTCCTCCCAGAGTGGTTTCATCCCCTTGGCTTGTTTAACTGTGGCGCATGTTTCACAGTCATGAATAACCTGTGCAATAGCATCCATAGTTAAGTCCACCCCTCAGTCTCTAGCCCACTTATATGTTGCATCCCTTCCTTGGTGCCCGAGGTCTCATGGGCTCACCGAGTTAGAAATAATTCACCCTTGTGTTGCCAGTCCAAGTCTATTTGAGCCACCTTAATTCTGGCAGCTCGATCTACCTGATGGTTATTTTGTTGTTCTTCAGTAGCCCGACTCTTGGGCACGTGTTGGAAACATCCAAATAATTTTTGTCAGGACGGTATCTCTGATAAAGCAGATTTTATTCGCGATTGCAATGGCGGGCGTCCCTCAAGCAGGAGCGCACCTATGGACACAAGATGACAGTCTTTATACCCTGTTTTTCCCTTTATCCATCCCCCTGCCCTGTTTCCCCATTGGCTGGGTACTCCAGGTTCACAATCTTTATCAGTATACGTTTGTTGATTCGTGTGTTATCTGGTGTCAGTCAGTAGCCATCCTGTTGTTTCCAAGATGTCTCAGTGCTCTTCTTGTCCTATTGATATGGTGATTGTCTCCGAAGTCTTCGTTAAACAAAGAGCACCGGGGGGGATGACGCCAGGCCTTCAGATGTCTCTTCAGGCGCTTCCTTGGGCATACCATGACTTGCTCTCTGGTTTGATCTCATGCAGGATATTCTTGCAATGTGTGTGACAAAATATACATATCCCAAAAAGAACTATGACAACGGAGTTCATGAAATAAAAATATTATCCAATTCTAATGCAGAAACAACCATTTGTTCCCACAATTCCCCCCTTTTTCTTTTTTTATACATGTGATTTCTGCAATTTTTTAAGTTTCACTTTTTAGACATTTCCCTTTCTCCACTTTTTTATTTCCCACTCCCTTAAAACCATCTTTTATCCAAATGTGGTTTGACTCCTTTGGTGTTTGCTTCAATAGTGCTTTTTGTCTGATCAACCGTACCGTCCCCTCCCAGGGAAAAAACAGCAAACCAATGGCCATCAGGGCTCCGCACTACTATGAAAGCCGTAAACTTGGATACAATCACCCCTTTCCTTCATCAAACTAGGACTCCAACCTCCAGTGATGAAAGTTCTATTTCCTGATTTTTTCTGCCGTTCATTGGCAAGGGTGGTAAGCCCGGCAATGCCTTTTATTTGCACCTGGAAGCTTGTTTTGGGATGAAGGGCAAACAACTTGGTACCCCGCATTAAACCACCACACCTTTTTTTTTCTTTTTTTTTCCACTTGTATCATATCTTAGGAATCCTATTTTCCCGGCCATCCTATTTTGGGCATTAACTGTTTGCAGTTCCCTTTATTGCATCTTTTTGATAATTGTAAATCTCCAGTTTAAACAAATGTATTAACCAATTACTTGTGTTGATCATACCCCCACCAGGACCAATGATCAAACCCGCAACAATTTGATTTTCGCCTTAAAAAATCAGGGACAAACAAGAATTGAAAAGTTTAAATCCTTAGCTTGCCCACATACCAAACAATTACTGATTTATGTATATTTGAAATGATTTTTTTTACAAGGATTATAAGCATTTACATCAAATGGCACTTAATCAAATTAACGTTTCAACCAATTATAGAGCCCCTATTACTGTGTTTGGATTCACAATTTTAAGGGTCCAGTAAACCAATGTTTGTTTTAATTTTTTACTGCTGTGTGGGTGTTGCGCACCTGGAACAGACTTACCACCTTGATTCCGGGGGCGAATGTGAAAGACTTTGCTATTAACATTAATCTTTTCTGTTTAAAATTTATGTATCAAGCCGTCAAGGCCTTGAGCTCTAGTTCCTAGAACCCGTTTTCTATTTCCTGAAGCGTTCTTGTAGAACCCATGCTCATTATTTTCATTCCCCAGGGTGACATCCTGTTTGTACAAACATAAGGCCTTTTTTACAGTATTTTGAAAGACTTAACCCCCCTCTTTGGCTCTTTGGTTTCATTCTGCTCCTAAGGAGAGCCAAAACAACAATTTGGCTATGGGCCAGCTTCCGGCCCGTTTCAACCCTTGATTTAATTGATAGTTCATTTTTCCACCTGATCACTCGCCTGTGATCCTTGTGATATGTTGCAATTGCCCAATTTTTCCCAATGCTTACGACCTGTTGGGACAATCTCTCATAAAGCGAGTTCCCTGGTTGAAGGGTATTTTGCAGGCACCCAAACTTGGTTAATCTCCTCAGCAATACCTTGGTTATTTCTTTGGCTTTATTGGTCCGCAAGGGGAATGCTTCTGCCACCCTGAAAAAGGGTATTTGTTTTAGAACTAGCATTTATCTGAAATCCTCCTTTTTCCTGGAGTTCGAAAAAAATCTTTTCAATTGTTTTGTCCCAAAGTTCCCTTTCCCCAACAAGCCCCACTTGTACCCTTTCCTGGTACTGGGTTGTACAGTTACTTTCTGATGTCTGTACCTCCCATATGTTTTATTTGTTCCCTTGAACCAATTTCTATAAAAATAAAGGGCACAACAAGTGTCCATCGGGAGCACCCACCGTCAGCTTGCCCTTCCCTTTTAAATCCTAAATTCCTACCTCTCTACAAACCTTATAGGTTCTTTAAGGTTCGATATTTTTTAAAGTTTACCGTCGGATTAAAGCCAGTTCACAATTTCTTTTCCTTCAGCTGCCTGTTTTGCCACCTATCCACCATCATTTCCCGTTTCCTGACAGTGTCCTCTTCTGATGTCCTTTGCCAAAGTATAACGCCATGTTCTTTGGCAGATTTACATATGCTGACTTTGTTTTCGAGTGTGTTTGGAAAAACCCGCTCTTTCCAGATGGTACCGAGTGGGTACCACCCCAAAGCATATTTCATCGTCCATATATTTAAGTTCTTGTCAAGGCAGTTATTTTTTTTTCAGCCTTCTGAGCAAGTCCCCTTGAATGTTTTGCTTCAAATTACCTTGTCAAGTGGCAGTTTACTGCATGTCCTGCCTTACGTTCCTTGTCTCACAAAGCGCTTTGTCAGGATCCGAAAATCCTCAGCTTGTCCAAACGGTTCCTCCTGTGGTTGACCAACTGGCATAAACCGCCCATGCAGTCGCACCCACTGCTGGCTTGGAGGTTAGCTTCGTTGGGTTGTTCTGGGTGTTCGCAAAACTCTTCCTTCTCTTTGATCAGTTGTGCTTTCTGTGAGAAACTTGAAGCCATTTAAATCAAGAAATTTGCAAACCACGTCCATTGTAACAGTTCTCCTTTGTTACTGTGGCATCCAGATGCAGTAAATTCCACTGTGAATGGAGGAACCCAAACTCAGGCTCACGAGTTGACAGTTCTCAAAAAATCCTGGCTGTTCTCACAACCCTGGTTTAACACTGTCCAGGGCTAGCTGAATTTTTCTTATTTATTTTATAGTTATATAGTTTTCCATTCAAAGGCAAATAATTTTAGACTTTCTTGGAAAACCAGGCGGGTTTTTTTTTTTTTTTTTTTTTTAAACCCAAAGGGGAAAAAGCCCCTTTTTTTCCTTAACTGGTTAATAAGATATAATCAGGGTTGTATATATTCAAAACTTTCATTAATTGCCCTCAAATCTTGTTACCAAACTATAGCTTGCCCTCCATTTTTTCATTTGCAAGATCGGGGTATTTCTATTTGGATTTTCTACCCAATTAAAATCCCAAAATTAAAAAAGTTATTTTATTATTTTTTTTCCTCCTACAATCTTGATCCTTAAAGGGACTGCTTTACCCTGGTTGGGCTGACTCCCGTCTTTAATTAACTTTTATTGGGCTGCATTTTTGGCTCTGCCGTTCCTGTGCCTACAATCCTTGTTTAACCTGATTTAGGTTTCTAACTTTGGGGTACAACATTGCTTTTCCGTTTGTGTTAAAGCCGATTAAATTTTCGTCTTGGTCTGCTTGACACTTGCTCCAATTTTCTTATGAATTTAATCTCTAATTCAAAACTTTCTAATACATCATGCCCAAGTATGGTTTTGGAGAAAACCTGGCATGCACAATTTATATATTCCTATTGTTTCCTAAACCTGTATTTAATTTGGTCCCCAAAAGTAAACTTTCTTGCCCAGAAACCCTACAACTATTCAAAAAATCTCTACGGGTTTAATATTCTTGTTTTAGCACAGAGTAAGAGGCACCCGTTAGAAAAATAAGCGTCTTTACCCTGCTTCCCCGCTGCCTTTCTGTCCAGTGGGGGTGGAAAACTTCCCTGGCCCTTCCGGCTCCCCCTTACCTTCTTCTAGGTAAGGCTCCCTTTATACCTTGCTCAACTTTGCCTTCCTCAGCCTGTGTTTCCAAAACCCTTTTCACTTTTTCAGACTTTCTCATTACTGAAATAATTTAATTAATATCGTTTCACCCCCTCCCCTCCCCCAAGCTTCCGTGTTACACTGGGAGCGGGTTTTCCGAGTTCTGCAGATGAGGCTATTCTCACTTCAATGGTCCCGTCCCCCATCCCCCTTCACAGAACCCCTGCCAAGCAGCGGGAGGCCCGGCCCCGCTCTTTCCTCACCCGAGTTGTTTTACAGCCGCTTTGGGGGGGGGGGGAGGCGGGGGATTTCCGTGCCGCCCAAACCAAATTCTCAAAAACCATGTTTTCCTTAACCTTTTTCCGTTTTTTTTTTTTGTGTTTTGCGCTTTTCCACAATTCCACTATTTGTACACCCTCAATTTAATTTCCATATACCATTACCAATTGCACTCCATATACCATACCATTCCCTCCATATCCATTACAATTGACCATTAACAATTGCACTTCCATTTCAAGACAGTTTTCCCACTGCCTTCCAAACCACCAAATCAAACTACGTTTTCAACTTCCAAAACACCCACATTGGTCTTATGATTAGGGCACTCAATTTAAAACTGGTCCCTTACTCCATTTTGTTCCTGATTTTTTTCATATTCCCCCTGGCTCCCCGCAAGTTTCTCCGGGAGCCAAAAATACAAACCGGGGGTCTTCCCGGGGTACCCTTTAGCCCCTTTGTTCCGAACAGCCTTGTAATGACCCTAACAAAATAACATAACACTTTACAAACATAAAATTTAAAACAATCACAAGACAGTGACAATAATCGTACAATTTATCCTAGGTCCTTCCTCTCTCGCTTCCCTCCAGGGCCCAACCTGCCCTCTGTTTTTATTTTCCAACTTGCCGTAGCTGCCCACCTCCTTCTCCAGTAAAAAATATCATGATAAAACTCATTTCCTCCATGAGTAGAAATTTGGCCCCCAGAAATTGATCTAATTGCTCTGTACTCCTATGTTCCTCGTTAAGGTTTCATTTCCTTCTTAAAATTTCCTTACTTCTCCGCTAGTGAGTGGGGTTTACATGCCTATTTCCCCTTGTCCCAGTGGAAACCTCCCAAGGGAACTGGGGCATTAGTATGGTGTTTTAGGGAAGGGGAAATTTTCAGTATCTCTTTTACTTGTTTTTAATTCTTTCCCTGAGCCCAGCATGCCTTCCTTCCTGTGAGTAACCCCCATTTGCTTCCCCATTTTCTCCTTCTGAGCCTACAAACTATTGCCCCTGGTGCTACATTTGGGTTATATGGGGAGGTAGATTCTTAAAGGATCCCATTGTTAGTCTTTTTCTGTTCCTCCCCTCCCTGGTCCGGACCTTCCTTACTAGTAAAAGACGGTTCTAAATTCCAACAAGCGCGTGTCTGATTCCCTCCTTTGAAAAGGGGGGTTTTATTCTTCACATATGAATTCAGGAATCTGACACACCCAATCTTTGCAGATCCATTTCTGGCCAGAATATTGATTTTTCCCGTATTGGCTCTCTGGCCCATGTTTGTTTACAAATTTAAGCATTTTTTTTCTTATCCTTTCCCTGGGTCTTGGGATCATTTTTCCAATTCGAAACATTTTCCCAAGGGGCTTCCTTTAGGCCCGCTTTGGGGGAACCCTTTTTCCCTGCGGGGGGTCCTTTCCCTCCCTGGTGTCTGTGCCCCGCCCCGGTTCCCCTATTCTGGTTTGGGCCTCCCTCTGGGCCCTGCTGTCTGGGGGGGTCTCTGGCCTTTGCGTGCCGGGGCCCCCCGCTCCCTCCCGGGGCTCTTTCCTTTTCCAAACCGCCCTTCGTCTGCTCTGGCCTGCCCTCCGGGACCCCCTCGGGACTCCATCCCTTCCCCTGAAAAGCGCCGTCTCAGCCCACAACATCACTCGGTTTTAACCACCCCCTAAGAACCCCCTCCTTTCTTACGGTTACCGGCCCCAGGGGTCAAACCCGGCCACCCCCCGCTTCTCAGGCCCTCCTTTTTTAACAGTCTCGGTTTTTATTGGCTGTCCCAAAGGAGTCACCCACCACACGGACGGACCGCTGAAATCAGCGGGTTGTCACGGGATCAACCAGATCAGTTTATGCCCGGACAGGGGGCAGTAGGCCCCCGCCCTCCCACCCCCCGCCGGCCCCACAAAAATGGGAGGAAGGGGGGGGAAAAAGGAAAAAAAAAAACACGGCAACAATCTATGGAGGGGTAAACTTATTTTACAAACTATGATTCGGAAGCAAATAATACAATATAATACAATCAATTGAAAATTAGTCTAATAAATCAAAAAGATATGAGAAGGAGTTTCCCGGACCGAGGGTCAAACCTGGAAAAAAAGCTTGGAACGGCTAGGAAAAGCCCCTCCAGCACCCATGCCAGGCAGTAAGGAAACCGCCCCCCCCCGCCCCCCGGAAGGGGTCAATCCCATGACTTCCTATGTTAGGGAAGGTACGTGGAATTAGAGCATTAACACTTTTAATTCCAGACATTGTTTTGTGTGGAAATTTTGAAAGTCAAAAAACCAAAACCATGACATTCCACCCCTTATTCTACATACACATCATGCTTTATATATTAACATACATACATATAAAAAAAAATTAAAATGCATCACACCCACCCGTCTATATACAATAATAGAATTACTGTCTGCACTCCCCCAGCATCAAATTTCCTTGTGGTACACATTGAACATCCCCATTTTTGCATTACCCACCAAAGTACCCAGGTCCCTGGGCAAAAAAACGTTACCCGGAGGGTTTGCCCTTTCCAGAAGGTGGGGAAGAACCCAAATTCTTTTTCCCCAAAGTCTTTCATGTACAACAGGGACCTTATCCCCTCTACGGTTGTGGGAGCTGGATGGGTAGGACCATCACGTTGATAGATCCCTGGTATTGACTAACCGGTGGCTTCGCCAAATTTTCTCCCAGTGCTTAAATGTTCCGCCACCCATTTTTTCAGTGGTTTTTAACAACCATTGTATGTTCCTTTTCCCAGAGGCTGGTGCATGGTTAGGGATTGGTAAACCACTCAATGCCATGTCTTTGGCCCAATTTTTAAGGTTTTTAAATAGTCCCTTTTCGACTCAATTTTTCTGGGGTGCCATTCCCAAAACTTTTTTCAAGCCAAAGATGGTTTTTGGGCGGTGGGTGGGGAGATATTTTTCACCACCCGTGGTTGCCTCCACCAGGTAAGCAATCCTTCCCTGTGGGTGTGGGAAGGTAATAATCCCCTGCCCGCCTCCCTATTTTTTTCCATCCCCTCCTCCCAAGGGTTTTACCCTTTTGCTTTTGTTGTTTGGCAAGTTTCACATTATGAATAACCTGTGCAATAGATCCATATTAATCACCCCTGTCCTTAGCCCATTATATGTTGCATCTCTTCCTTGAGGCCGAAGGTCCATGGGCCCACCGAGCATGAAATAATTCACCCTTGCGCCAGTCGGTCTATCGGCCACCTCCATTTTGGCAGCCGGTCCACCTGGTGGTTCTTTTTGTGTTTCAGTGCCCGACCTTTGGGACTGGCATTAATGGCTACCCTTCACACCAATTTTTATCGGGCAGCAATATCTTTCCCAGTTCAGCAGCCCAAATGGTTTACCCCTTCTTTGCCAGTTTTTTCTCCCACTGCTGTAACCACCCCCAAAAGCATTTGCCACCATCCTGGTCAGTGTAAAAGATAAAGGTTTGGCCACCTCTCCCGTTCAGCAACATCCAAGGCCAGTTGGACGCCTTTACCTCTGCAAAATTGGCTTGATTCTCCTTTCCCTTCGGTGGCCCTCTGAAACTTGTCGGTGGGGCTCCCACAGCAGATTTCCACTGCGAGCTTTCCCCAATACGACACGATCCTCTGAAACAGGGCATATTTTCTTTTCATTTTCTGGTAATTTCGTTGTAGGTGGGGCCTCTTTAGCTCGTGATCTTCTTCTTTGCTGGTGAGTTCCCAAACTTTTTACCCTTCAGGCCAGTCCCCAGAGACCTCCCGGATTCCTGGCGGCTGAGGTTCCCCATCCGCCTCGTTCGTATCAACGCAATCCCTTACTCCAAGTCATCGTTTGCATGATGGGGGGGGGGAACCTTTCCTTTAAACATCCAGTTCGCACTGGAGTCGAGGTTTTCCCCCGGAGGGAAAGCTGGTTTTATACCGACCCTTCAGAAGCAGGCCGAACCCCCTCATCGCGGCTAAGTCTCTTTTCGGTTGGGGTAGCCTTCTTCCGACCCCCTTTAGGCCCGACTCCAGAATCCCAGGGTCGGCCTCGGGTCTCTCTGGGTCTTTGCCACAAAAACTCCAAGTGGGACCTTTCTCTCCGCGCAGTTATAGGGAGTTCTTCATATCCGCCCTGTCCGTACTGGCCCTAAGCCACGGCAGGGCTATCTCCTGTTTAATCTGTTCAAAAGCCTGCTGTGCTCAGGGCCCCATGTAAACTCATTCTTCATTGCGTCCATTAAAGGGGGCTTTACAAGAACATAGTTTGGAACAGCATTCTCCAAAAAGCCCACTTACACCAAAAAATTGGCCTTTCTTATAGTGGGTGGAGAAATAGCAGTGTTTGTCGAACGTCGGGATGTGACGACGGCCATCTTGCCCACTTTATACCCAGGAAACTGAATCTCCTGGCGGGGTCCTTTCCTTGTCCGCTTAATGCAAAACCAGCACGCAGAAAATCTGGATTATTCGTTCCTTTTGTGAAGATTTTTTTCTTCTGTGTATCGCCCCACAAACGTTTATAATTACTGAATGCTCAGGGGCACTGCCCTGTTCCAGTGAGTTGGGTCAACCCTGGCAAATGGTGGGCTTGTTTCCCACCCCTGGGGCAAACGGGTTCCAAGTTATGAAACCCCCTTTCCAGGTGAAAAGCAAACTGTGGCCTCATTCTTGGCCAAAAAAAGGAAAAGAAAAGAAAAAGGGCTTAGCCAATGTCAATGGTGGGCTACCATTTGGCTGCCTTTGACCCAGTTCTACTGGAGTTTAAACAGGGCAAAGAGCACTAGTGGGGGGTGACTTCATTCAGGCACAAAGTCCCCGAGCCTCCATTTCTCCCATGGCTTTCGCCGGCCTTGGGCTTTAAAGGGAGGGTTTGCTGCACCCCTGACCTCTGTTGACGAATCAACTTTGAATGGGGAGCAAGGGAAATCCCTGTTGGGGTGGGGGGGTACTGCCGTTGGCACCGTTTTTTTTAGCAATTGGTACCTTGTTGCTCTTTTTCTTGTACAACCCCCACAACAGCCGGATCTTCTGAAGGCCAGGCAAAACAGACAGCTGTTAATGTTTTTGGTCTACAAGCTATTCCAAAGGCCCATCGATACCCCTTAGGATCCCTTTGAAATGCCCCCTTTGAGGTAATCAATACCAAGTATACTGGGCCCCGGACCAGTACAATAGGGTGCTTTTTGCCAGTTCCTACCAGGAGGCTTATCTCGGCCCTCCCAACACATAATTCTTGAGAGCCCCCCGCACTCCAGAAAAAGGATTGTTCTGCCTTCTAAGTTTGAGGATAGGTGACGTGCACCGTTCCACCAAGCCTTATTTTGTGTTTCTGAGTGCCAGGCCATCGGATCCACCGTCCCAATAAACTTATTATCCCTTTCCCCCCCCGACGAGGGGCAGGGCCCCTATTCATTTACCTGTGGTAAAGGAGCAACTGCATGGCGGTTGGTCTGCTTTGAATTTCTCACCCCGTGCTCGTAGACGTGAGTAGCTTGGTCGTGCCCTTCCTTTCATGTCTTCTCCTGGTCACGTAAGTAAGCCACAAGGGCAAGTCCGATGTGGGTTCCTTCCTGGTGGAGAGCGTTTGCCTCTAACAGTGAGATTTTTGATTTTGCACCTGAGAAGGGGGTTTCGTCTCTTTGTTGTTGGATAACTGTTTTACTATCTCCTTCAGTGACTCTTTTGACATTCTGTCTTCACCAAGCGTTTCTGATCTTCTACGTTTGTCACGATTCTCAGTGAAGACCTTGCTCTTCCACTTATTTTTCAGTTGCCCGTCATTTGTGAGATGGCGGCGATGGCGGCGCGAGTTGGGGGGGTAGTGGTTCATGTTTGGAGGTAAGAATCAATTCAAAAAACAAGGGGCTTCTTGTTGGGTCCTCGTATTGTCAGATGCTGCCAATGTGCAGGGGGTATTGGCTGGTGCTGTTGATGTGAGCTGTTGCCACATTTACGCTTTGTCCTCCTTTTCTCGGTCATGGCTTTGGGGTCGTAAAAAACAAAGTTAGGGTCATACAACATTTCCACCCGGCCATTTCCCTCAAAATCTGGTCCCCTGTTCAAAAGTATCCCTCTTTTGTCACAGGCTTTTCAAGCCGCTTTGAAGGGGTACCTTTCCTTCAGATGCTAATTTCTTTCCCAGAGGGAGGCGGGCCTCATCCGACATCGCTAATTCTCGTCAATACGGATTTTGGCAAGGCTCCTAGTTGGCGGTTCATTACCATCGAGCAAGTACGGCCCCCGCTGTCCCAGCAGCGAACTAACCAGGAAACGATTTTTTCTTTGGGTGCCGTATGAATTCCTTTCTTGAGCCTTGGATTTCAGTCATCTTCAGAGGCTGCGAGTAGTAATTGAAACTTCCTCTTCATCACTCTCTTCTGCTGTCTCTTCGTTTTTCCTTTTGCCTTCTTGATTTGGTGGTTTCGAGGAGGGGCCCCTCACCTGGATTTCCTCCACCCTCTCCTCTTCTTTCTTTTTTTTCTTCTGCGCCGGGACATCTTTCCTTTTTGCCCCACCGGGGGGCAACTGTTGTTTATGGTGTCTCCTGTAATTGATAGATTTGACCGGAGATTTCCCCTTTGGCTTGAACCCTCAGTCGGGGAAACTCTTCTCTCCCAAAACGATTATTATATGGCACGGTAAGCACAGCCAAAACCCCAAATAAGTTTTACCCCTTGATTTCCTGAGCCGCCACTGCCCCTTCTTCAAATCGGCTAAGTTTCTGGGGATCCCACAGGTGTCAAGAGTGAAATTTCCATGACATTGCGGGGTCCCTGCTCTAAGTTTGTCCTAAACCTCTCCATTTCCCGCCAGTCGCTTCCGGTTTTGGGGAGATCTTTTCGCTTCTATTCCGATAGGAACACATTATGAAAGTATACGAACAGGACTAATGCGCCCAAGCATGAAAATTAACTCAGCATTGGAAAAGCGTCTTGAAAACCGGGGAAAACCGGAAAAAGGTTTTGAAACCATCGGTTTGGTTTTTTGGTTTTTAAAATTAGGTATTTCCATTTGGGATTTGTTTTTGTTGTGAAATTAGCCATTCCATCCGGGATGAAGTGTCAAAATTCTATTAAGCATTGCTTTGGGTCCAAATAGGTACCTAAGGCGTCTCCGTCCGTCCCTTATTGATTATATATGTACCAATTCCACAACAAATTAATTTGGCATTGATTGATTGGCCGTATTCGCGAAGAAAACACCAAGCTTTGAATCCCCTCCTCAGCGCTCCCCCGAAAAAGGTGGGTTCATCGGGTTTTGTAAAAGGGGGGTTTTTTTTAATGAATTGAAACTAAAAAGGGGGGGGGGGGGGAAAAGAAAAAAAAAAGGCACTACCCCGACTAAGCAGCGCTCAAAGTTTACAAAATATCCAGAAAATACGGCTACGCCTGGTTTTTCAAGGTAATTTTCCAGCACAAAAACCTGAACTACTGATAATGCTCCCTAACAAGCTCTCTGACAGGACGAGTTCGTTCAAAGAGCCAAAAACACACAAAAAAGGGCTTATGCCCGATTCTCCACCAAAAATCTGTACGGGATCAACCAATGTTTAGCCCCCGTGACAGGGGGCTAGGCCCCTTCCCTCCCACCCCCCGCCTGGCCCCCAAAAAGGGAAGGAAGGGGGAAAAGGAAAAAAAACAGCCCGGGGCAACAATCTAGGGGAAACTTATTTTACTATTAATCGGAAGGGCAAAAATAATCAATATAATACAATCTAATTGAAATTGAGTCTAATAAATCAAATAAGATATGAGAGAGAGTTCCGAGACCGACGTCAAACCTGAAAAAGCTTGGAACCGGCTAGGAAAGCACCCTCCAGCACCCCACTGCCAGGCAGTAAGGAGACCGCCCCCCGCCCCCCGGAGGGTCAGATCCCATGACTTCCGTAATGTATAGGGATAGGTACGTAGAATTAGAGCAATTAACACTTTAATTCCAGTACATGATGTTTTGATGTGGAATATTGAAAATCAAAAAACCAAAACCATGACAGCGGGGTGCACCTATCCTGTCCAGGGCAGTAGGGAGACCTCCAAAGAGGCGATAATAATCCCGGACGAGCCCCCAAATTGTTGGAAACATCCAAATAATTTTTGTCAGGACGGTATCTCTGATAAAGCAGATTTTATTCGCGATTGCAATGGCGGGCGTCCCGCAAGCAGGAGCGCACCTATGGACACAAGATGACAGTCTTTATACCCGTTGTTTCCCTTTATCCATCCCCCTGCCCTGTTTCCCCATTGGCTGGGTACTCCAGGTTCACAATCTTTATCAGTATACGTTTGTTGATTCGTGTGTTATCTGGTGTCAGTCAGATAGCCATCCTGTTGTTTCCAAGATGTCTCAGTGCTCTTCTTGTCCTATTTGATATGGTGATTGTCCTCGAAGTCTTCGTTAAACAAAGAGCACCGGGGGGGGATGACGCCAGGCCTTCAGATGTCTCTTCAGGCGCTTCCTTGGGCATACCATGACTTGCTCTCTGGTTTGATCTCATGCAGGATATTCTTGCAATGTGTGTGACAAAATATACATATCCCAAAAAGAACTATGACAACGGAGTTCATGAAATAAAAAATATTATCCAATTCTAATGCAGAAACAACATTTGATTCCCACACATGGGCATCTACATGGCACACCTTTACAACCATATTCTTTATTCGGGCAGCAATATCTTTCCACAGTTCAGCAGCCCATATAGATTTACCCCTTCTTTACCAGTTATTTTGCTCCCACTGCTGTAAGCACCCCCATAGAGCATTTGCCACCATCCATGAGTCAGTATAAAGATAAAGCACTGGCCACCTCTCCAGTTCAGCAACATCTAAGGCCAGTTGGACAGCCTTTACCTCTGCAAATTGGCTTGACTCTCCTTTCCCTTCAGTGGCCTCTGCAACTCGTCGTGTGGGGCTCCACACAGCAGATTTCCATCTGCAATGCTTCCCCACAATATGACACGATCCATCAGTGGCATATTTTCTTTCATTTTCTGGTAATTCGTTGTATGGTGGGGCCTCTTTAGCTCGTGATACCTCTTCTGCTGGCGGTGTTCCAAACTTTTTGCCTTTAGGCCGGTCCATGATCACCTCTAGGATCCCTGTATGGCTGAGGTTCCCCATCCAAGCTCGCTGCGTAATCAATGCAATCCACTTACTCCAAGTGGCATCAGTAGCATGATGGGTGGAAGGAACCTTTCCCTTGAACATTCAGTTCAGCACTGGCAGTCGAGGTGCCAGAAGGAGCTGTGTTTCAGTGCCAATTACTTCAGAAGCAGCCCGAACCCCCTCATACGCGGCAAAGATCTCCTTTTCAGTTGGAGTGTAGCCCTCTTCCAACCCTGTGTAGGCCCGACTCCAGAATCCCAGGGGTCGGCCTCGGGTCTCTCCTGAGGCTCTTTGCCATAAACTCCAAGTGGGACCTTTCTCTCTAGCAGCCGTGTAGAGGATGTTCTTTACATCCTGTTCCATCCGTACTGGCCCTAATGCCACGGCACGGGCTATCTCTTGCTTAATCTGTTCAAAAGCCTGCTGCTGCTCAGGGCCCCATGTAAACTCATTCTTCATTCGCGTCACATGATAAAGGGGGTTTACAATGAGGCTGTAGTTTGGAACATGCATTCTCCCAAAACCCACTACGCCCAGAAAAGATTGTGTCTCTTTCTTATTAGTGGGCGGAGACATGGCAGTGATTTTGTCAATCACATCTGTCGGGATGTGACGACGGCCATCTTGCCACTTTATACCTAGGAACTGAATCTCCTGGGCAGGTCCTTTCACTTTGCTTTGCTAAATAGCGAAACCAGCACGCAGAAAGATCTGGATTATTTTCCCTTTCTCAAAAACTTCCTTCTGCTGTGTTTGCCCCACACAATGATGTCATCAATGTACTGTAAGATGCTCAGGAGCACGCCCTGTTCCAGTGCGTCTGGATCAATCCATGGCAAATGTTGGGCTGTGTTTCCACCCCTGGGGCAGTCGATTCCAGGTGTACTAGATGCCCCTCCAGGTGGAAAGCAAACTGTGGCCTACATTCTTTGGCCAAAGGAATGGAGAAAAAGGCATTAGCAATGTCAATGACGGCATACCATTTGGCTGCTTTTGACTCCAGTTCATATTGGAGTTCTAACATGTCCAGCACAGCAGCACTCAGTGGAGGTGTGACTTCATTCAGGCCATAGTAGTCCACCATCAGCCTCCATTCTCCACTGGCTTTACGCACTGGCCATATGTGGCTGTTAAAAGGCGAGTAAGTTTTGCTGGTCACTCCCTGACTCTCTAGTTGACGAATCAATTTCTGAATGGGGAGCAAGGAATCGCTGTTAGTGCGGTACTGCCATCTGCACCGTTTTTGTAGCAATCAGTACCTGTTGCTTTTTTACTCGTAGCAACCCCACAACAGACGGATCTTCTGACAGGCCAGGCAAAACAGACAACTGCTTAACACCTTCTGTGTCCACAGAAGCTATTCCAAAGGACCATCGATACCCTTTGGGATCCTTAAAGTATCCCCTTCCGAGGTAATCAATACCAAGTATACATGGAGCCCCTGGGCCAGTCACGATAGGGTGATTTTGCCAGTCTTTACCAGTGAGGCTGATTTTGGCCTCCAACATAGTCAGCTCTTGGGAATCCCAGTCACCCCATGAATATAAATTGATTCTGTCCCTTGATGACTCGAGGGCATTAGAGTGCACTGAGCACCAGTGTTCACCAGGGCCTTATATTTCAGTGGTTGTGATGTGCCAGGCCATCTAACCCACACAGTCCAATAAACTCTATTATCCCTTTCCCCCCCTGGCTGTGGGCAGGGCCCCTCTATTTGTTACCTCCGTTGTCTGCAGCAACTGGAGCAATCACCTTTTTGGAGAAGTTCACCTTGGTGGTTGATTTGTCTTGTAATTCTTTTACCCGTGCTTGAAGTGCAGGAGTAGGTTGTTTATGCCACTTCTTCATATCTTCTCCATGGTCACGTAGGTAATGCCACAAGGCAAAACGTGACGTAGTCTTACTGTTGTCACTTGCTCGAGCAGGAGGACGTCTTCTTTTGATAGCTGAGACGTTGGATGACACCGGCTGGGAGGAAATCAAGTTGATCAGCCCCTGCAGTAGGCTGTTTTGGGAATTCTGGTCCCCATTGGATGTATCTGTTACCACCGTGGATCCATCAGCATTAGGCACGGTAGACAGTTTGTCTATTATATCTTCTTGTTTGTTCTCCATTCTGTTTAGCTTTTCAGCTGCTTTTGCGATGGCTGAAACACAGGCTCATAGAGGGCTTAAATGTAACTCAAAGTCTTGACGTTTATTAATCAGTTCATCAGGGGTCTTCTTTCCCCTCTGCCATACATTGCTGCAAATGTACTGGCGTACCTTTCTGGTGCAGTCTTTGTGAATGTACGCCACATAGTTGATGTACACTTGACTCTGTCAGGATCATGCTCTTGGTCTGGTTCATCAGGAATGAAATCGGGGCTATGTAGCGTTTCCACCACAGCATATTCTCTCAAATAACGGATGCCTTTTTCTATATCAGTCCATTTCTTTTTCTCAGGTGTCAGATCATCTTTTAAGGGGCATCTTTCTTTTACAGCTAACAACATCCGCTTCCAGAGGGTGAAGGCCTGGTTCTGGCATGTACTAATACCTCTGTCAATGGCTGAGTCCCTAGCAATGCCACCCAGTTGGTGAGCTTCTCTACTATCTAGCCACACACTGTTGGCCCCATTGTCCCAGCCATCGAAGTAACCAGGTGAGAATAGGCTCATTTGGGTGATGTGAAAAGTCTTTTCTCAGACTTTGAATTTCATTCATTTTCAGAGATCGATCAACAATGGTAACGATATCTTACTCACCTCCTACTCTTTCAACTTCTTGTTGCCCTCGTAGGCGTTGGTGACCGTGGTCTTACTGAGGGTCCCTCCCCTGGACTCAGGGGTGCTTCCCCTGGATCTCGGAGCCACTCCTCTGGACCTCTTTGCTCCTCTTTCTTCTGTTCTAACTGAGTCGAGATTCGTTTCATTTTCCGTCCTCTCACAGGGGCAACTGACATCAATTGTGGTGCCTCCTGTGGTTGATCAGGTTGGTCAGTCCCAATGCTCTCACCCTCCAGCTTGGCTTGGAGTCTGTCTTGTTCAATCATGAGAATATTTAGTTCAGATTGGAGGGTGTCTCACTCAGTTTGGAGGGTGTCCCGTTCAGATTGGAGGGTGTCAAGTTTCAATTGCAGGGAGTCTCTCTCAATTCGGAGGGCATCTCTTTCGGACTTGAGGATATCCCTCTCAGACCGGATGGCATCTCTCTCGGACTGGAGGTCTTTTCTCTCAACTAGGAGACTCTCTCGCTTAGCCTGGAGATTCTCCCTCTCGGCTCGGAGTCTCTCCTGGAAACTCTCTTTTTCAGCTTGGAGACTCTCGCTCATTTTGTACTGTCTCTCTGAGATTCTCCCTTTCAGCTCTCAGGCACTCTCTCAGTTTCACAAACTCTCTCCCTCTCCTGGATACTATTGAATAAGGCTCGACAAGCATTAGCTAGCCCCCAAATCATTTGTGCCTCCTCAGATCTGCCTGAGCCGCAACATTCCTGTCTCAAATATGTGTTTAAGCTCTCAGAGTCTTTCAGGTGTTCAGGAGTAAAGTTCCATGACACCAAAGATGTCCATCTCTCTAAAGTCTCTCCCAAGCCTCTCCACACTCCCTGCCAATCAGTATTCTCTGGTTTTGGGGAAGGCTTCCTCAAAATATGATAAATACAAATACTGAGTGAAATGATGAACAGTACATTCAGGGAGATTAACAATGTGATCAGATGAGCATTCAACAAATGCATAAAGGATTGAAAGGAGAGACTGGGAGCCTGCTTAAAAATCCCAAGTTCTGTAAAATTAGCAGCTCCCTCTGGAGTTGTATGCCACATTGTATGCAGATACCAGGCACATATTTCCACCAGTGTTTTCAATAGATTGTATATACCTATAGCTCCATAGAGCAAAGTGGCAAACTTAATTAAGGCCCAGTACGTTTTGAGCATTAAAAAAGAAAAAATGATGGGATGCAGTCCCTTGAAAGGCAGTTTTAGAAGAGAAACCTTTTTTTTTTTCTTTACAGAAGCAAGATCGCAGTGCTCAAAGTTTACTAATATCCCAGAATATTGGCAGTCTGCCTAGACTTTCAAGTTCAAGTTTTCAATGAGCACCTGTGAAAGAGATAAACTTTCCCAACGAAGCTCTCTGAGACCAGAGAGAGAGATTCGTTCTGAAAGCTACAAAGCAGCTTTTGCCCGCATTTTCCACCAAGAATGTCAATGGTTTACGGGCTGGTTCGGCCCAGTTCTATGACTAGCAGGGCAGAGGGATTTCGCAAAATCCTCCCCTCTGGAAAAGGGAAACAGGGGACCCCAAAATAATTAAAAACAGCGCTAACAATCTGAGGAGAAACAAACTAATTTACTAAATATGGTATCGGAATGCAAGATAACACACTATAATACAATATAATCAGAATTGAAGCTAATAAATCAAATATAATGAGAGAGAGAATGTCCAAAAGGTGGATAGGCCTCACCATAAAGCTGAGGTGAGATGCACAGTCCAGTTGAGCAGCAGGGAGACAAAGAAGAGCAGACGAAGAAAAAAACGCATCAGGTGACCTTGCCTTGACCTCTCTGACTGCAAAGCCCCCTGGGGAATGTAGTTGTTCTTCTCTTCCAGACAGGTACCCGGAACTTGAGCATTAACAGTTAAACTCCCAGTGCACTACATGATGTTATGATGTGGAATACTGATAATCAAAAATCATAAAACCATGACACATAGATTTACTACTGTCATTTGCTTGAGCAGGAAGGCATTTGCCTTTAGTAGGTGAGATTTTTGATGATACAGGTGTGGAGGAGGGTTCATCACCTTTACTTAGTTTGATCAGCTTGTTCAGTGGACTCCTTTGATCATCCTGATGTTTATCAGGTGTTTCTGATACGAGCACAGGTACATCAGTACTGATCTATAGAGTCAATTCCTCCAGTATACCATCCAGCTTCTCCTCCATTTTATGTAGTCTGTCTATTACTTTTGATATGGCTATAATGTAAGCATAAAATGGATTTAACTGTTCAGTGTCTTGAAACATAACAATCAGTTTAAAAGCTAGGGGTCTTCACTGCTGTTCCTCATATTTTTCCAATGTTGCTGCTAGTGTATCGGTGTACCTTTCCAGTGCTGTTCTTGTGAGTTTCTGCCATACACCTGATGTACTCCTAACTCTCTCAGGATCATGGTCTTGACATGGATTGTTAGAAACAAACATGAGGTCATAGAACATTTCCACCACAGCTGTCTTAAATACTGAATATCACAGAATCACAGAATGGCCAGGCTTGGAAGGGACCTCAAGGATCATGAATCTCCAACCCCCCTGTCACATGCAGGGCCACCAACCTCCCCATTTAATACTAGACCAGGCTGCCCAGGGCCCCATCCAATCTGCTCTTGAACACCTCCAGGGATGGGGCATCCACAACCTCTCTAGACAGCCTGTTCCAGTACCTCACCACTCTCTCTGTAAAGAATTTCCCCCTGACATCCAACCTAAATCTCCCCTCCCTCAACTTAAAACCACTTTCCCTTGTCCTGCAGTTATCAACCCTTTCAAAGATTTGATTCCCCTCCTGTTTGTAGGCTCCCTTTAGGTATTGAAAGGCTGCACTGAGGTCACCCTGCAGCCTTCTTTTCTCCAGGCTGAACAAGCCCAGCTCCCTCAGCCTATCTTCGTAGGGGAGGTGCTCCAGTCCCCTGATCATCTTTGTGGCCCTCCTCTGGACCCTCTCCAACAGCTCCCTGTCTTTTTTGTACTGGGGGTTCCACACTTGGATGCAGTACTCCAGATGGGGCCTCACAAGAGCAGAGTAGAGGGGGACAATCACCTCCCTGTCCCTGCTGGCCACCCCTCTTATCTTTATAAGCAGTAGTCCACATTTTCATCTCAGGGATATTTGAAGGGATATTTTTCTTTTACATCTACTAACGCTCGTTTGGAGAGGGTGATGACTGTTCAGACATCTACTAATTCCTCTGTCAATAGTTTAGTCTGTGGCAATGCTTCCTAGTTGGCGAGCTTCGTTACCATCTATAAACATGCTTTTAGCCCCAGTGTCCCAACACTGAAGCAACCAGGTGACAATAGTCTTGTTCGGGTGCCGTATAAACTCCTTTGTTGAGCCTTGGATTTCAGCCATTTTCAGAGGTCAGTGAGTAGTGGTAACAGTGACTTCCTCCTCCTCACTCTCTTCTCCATGTTTCTTGTTCTTTTCCATTGCCTTTCTCTATGACAGTGGTTTTGGGGAGGGCCCCTCACCTGGATCTTAATCTACCTCTTCTGCTGCTTCTTTCCGTTCTAGATGCGAGGACACCCATTTCCATTAATGCTCCTCCACAGGGACAACTGACATTGATTGTTGTGCCTTCTGTGATTATCAGATTTGACTTGGAGACTTCCCCCTTTGGCTTGAATCTCAGCTCAAAACAACTCTCTCTCTCCAAAATAGTATTTTATAGAGCTCGGTAAGCACGAGCCAAGCCCCAAACAAGTTGTACCTCCCCAGATCTACCTAAGCCACACCATCCCTGACTTAAATGGTCATTGCTGTGGAGACCAGTTTCAGGGCAGGTAAGACTGCACTGGGTAAGGGACCTAAAGCAAAAAGGCTGACCAAAAAGCTCTTTTTAGGGCCTTTTTTGAACCAGCAAAAGCACTAGCACTGTACCAGTGCTAGGGGCTGGCAGCAGCTAGCAGCTTGTGGGCAGGCTGCTGAGACAGCAGGGGTGGAGCTGGCACTGCTCACTCTTATCTCTGAGATTAACCTTGACCTTTTTTCTGCGAGGCTAAAAGCAGCCCTGGGGAGGACAGTAGCTAGCTTCTGCCCACCTAATATGCTTGGTGAGAAAAGGGTGTTAATGCCCACTGATAACAGGGAGGGAAGTCAGAGTGTGAGCGCAGCCCACGCTGCCCATTACTGCAGCAGTAGGTGTGGGAGGTGGGTCTCGTGGCAGGACACATCAGAGTTCTTGTCTTTGCTTAGGAGACTACTCTCCTACTGACTGACCCGGGGACCACAGGTTCAAACATGGTCTCTACCAGATGGTGGGCTTGCTCCAAGAAGACTGTAGTGACCCAGATGGATGGCCTGCCCAGAAATGTGGCGGTTCAGGTCTCTGGCTGCAGGGAGTGCCTGAGCCTGCTGCTGCCGGAGGAGGATGGGAAGGATGCCACTTGCATGAGGTGCGAGCAGGTGGATGAGCTGCTCAGCCTGGTGGTGGAGCTTAGGGAGGAGGTAGAGAGATTAAGAACCATCAGAGAGTGTGAGAGGGAAATAGACTGGTGGTGTGACTCTGCAAGAAAAGAGCAGAGATTGCAACCCCCAACCTGTAGTGGACCCTCTCCCTTGCCGTGGTCAAACTGAGAGAGCCGACTTAAGAAGAGAGAAGGAATGGCAGCAGGTCCCACCTCAGTGACACAGGCGGCGCCCATCCCAACCTACCTCAGTTCCTCAGGTGCCTCTATGTAATAGGTTTGAAGCCCTGAAACTGGAGGGTGAGGTGGCTGAGAATGAGGTGGAGGGACAGCCTCCAAGCTTTTTTAAGGAGAGGCGGTCGGCTCCATGCTTGAAGACTGCCTCCTCCAGTAAAGAAAGGAGGGTGATAGTCGTAGGTGACTCCCTTCTAAAAGGAACTGAGGGCCCAATATGTCGGTTTGACCCCATCCGTAGAGAAGTGTGTTGCCTCCATAGGGCACGGGTCAGGGATATCTTTAGAAAGCTTCCTGGTCTTATTCACCCATCTGATTACTATCCCTTATTGGTAGTTCAGGTCAGCAGTGATGATGCTGCTGAGAGAAGCCTGAGGGCTATCAAAAATGACTTCAAGGGTCTGGGGAGGGTACTTGATGGAGGCGGGTGTGCAGGTGGTTTTCTATCCCTTCAGTGGCAGAGAAGGACACTGAGAGGATCAAAAAAACCCTCCTCATAAATAAATGGCTTAGAGGTTGGTGCAGGCACAAGAATTTATTTATTTATTTATTTATTTTACCATGGGGCAATTTACTCGGCTCCTGGCATGACAGCTGCAGATGGAACTCACCTGTCTGCAAGGGGTAAAAGGATCCTAGCCCAGGAACTGGCGGAACTCTTTGAAAGGTGTTTAAATTAGGTAAGAAGGGGTAAGGGAACAAAATGAGGGGCACTGAGGTTGAGCGGGTAATTCAAGGCTCAAAACAGAGCTTCATAGGTGATGAGGGTGGAGTTCAAAGGGATGGAGAGGGGCAGGGGGGTGCTGCTTCCCTAAAGTGTCTGTACACTAATGCGCGCAGTATGGGAAATAAACAGGAAGAGTTGGAGATCTGCGTGCGGTTGCACAGCTACAATCTCATTGCGATCATGGAGATGTGGTGGGACAGCTCACATGACTGGAATGTTGTCATGGAGGGCTATGTGCTTTTTAGGAAAGATCGGCTGGCAAGGCGGGGTGGTGGAGTTGCTCTTTATGTGAGAGAGCAGCTAGAATGTATTGAACTCCACCTGGAGGAGAGTGGTGTAGCAGTGGAGAGCTTGTGGGTGAGAATCAAGGGGCAGGCTGGTATGGCTGACACTGTTGTGGGTGTGTACTGCAGGCCCCCTGATCAGGAGGAGGAGGTTGATGAGGCCTTCCATAAGCAACTGGAAGTAGCGTCACGATCCCAGGCACTGGTGCTTATGGGGGATTCCAATTATCCAGATATTTGCTGGATAAGCAACATGGCCAGGCAATACAGTCCAAATGGTTCCTGCAATACGCTGAGGATAACTTTCTGGTGCAGGTGGTGGAGGAAGTGATGAGGAGAGGGGTGTTGCTGGACCTTATTCTCACTAATAAGGGAGGGCTTGTCAAGGAAGTAAAGGTTGGCGGGCAGCTTGGGTTGTAGTGACCACGAGATAGTTGAGTTCAAGATCTTGAGTGGAAGAAGCAGAGCAAAAAGTAGGATTGCTGCCCTGGACTTTAGGAGAGCCGACTTTGATCTCTTCCGGGACCTACTTGGAGCTATCCCGTGGGCTAGGGTGTTAGAAGGTAAGGGGGCCTG
The DNA here is from genome assembly GCA_021292215.1 of Lophura nycthemera. Taxonomy (NCBI): domain Eukaryota; kingdom Metazoa; phylum Chordata; class Aves; order Galliformes; family Phasianidae; genus Lophura; species Lophura nycthemera. The sequence continues at coordinate 128,750 of JADANK010000315.1, forward strand.
TGAGAGCTGATAGGCATTTAAACAGCTCTTCTTCCAAGCTCAGGATCAGTACATTCTGATAAGCAGGTGTATAATTAATGAATATACAGATGTTATAATTACGAAATAAACAAGAGAGTACAGCTAAGCAGCTATTATACCAAAAGAGAACAGATGGAATGCTCACCCATATCCTGGACTTGCTGTGAAGCTCCAGAGGAGGAATCTCCAAAAGAAATCCTTTCCCCCCCCCGTAGTCAGTTCTTAAATGGGTCTAGGAGAGGTGGAGCCAGGCTCCACCCCTTCCAGCAGCACAGGTGAATTGCCTTCACCTGTGCTCCCAGGGCTGACTCATTGCTCACCTCAGGTGACTAATCAGAGGTTCAGGCCATGATTCAGCAGTTCCCATACACACCACCCCTTCACAGCATGAACCAATGATCAGGTTGACTAAAGGGTAAGCTTCACCTAATAGAGAGATCAGCTATATCGTGACACTTATACAATCTCTATCGCAACGCATGTTGATACAATTCAAGACAAGTGACAATCGGTGAACTTCCATATTCTTTTCTGGGCCAGTGCTTGATGATGTTACTGGAGGCATGCGGTTGTGAGGTTCAGGTCCATCCTATGTTCCATCAGTCCCATGTAGACCATCACCGGGTGTTGCACATGATCTGACATAAACACTGAAATGCTTTGATGGCATTTCATTCCTTCCCGTGATCCTGAAGGCTCAAAGACTCATGGGGAGTAATACAGATGTTTCAGGGGTACCAGGAGGGGAAGGTCTGCTCTCCAGGGCAAGATACAGGCTGTATTTCTATCCTGGGTCAACACTTTGGCTTGTACTGGGGCATGTCCCGGCCGCCTGTACCACGTTTTCTGGCCAGATATCTGTGGCTGCATAATTATATCAGGCACCAAAGGGGGTGTCCTGGTCTGCCATAGGGACATGATGGGAGTCCCTTTAGCAATGAAGATCGGAGTGTTGACCACAATATCAGTAGGCCATGTACCAATTACTGGAGGGACTACCAAGCCTCCCACCTCCAACAATCTCCCCCAAGGTGCAAGTAGGCCACACCACTTCAGTCCTACCTGCACCTTCCAAGGCCATTTTATTCTATGGGTGCCTGGTTCTAAATTCTCAGGGGCAGGGAGCAGAAAATTATTTTCATTACTAATCCTGCCCCCATTGGATTATATGGTAGGTGGTATCACCATTCGATGTTATTTTCTTATGCCCAGCGCTGTATCGTTGCACCAGTAAAATGAGTCCCTTGGTCGCTCTTGATGACTTGAGGTGTCCCATAGGTAGACCTCAGTTTAGTCAGTGCCTTGATGGTATATCCCTGGTTTGTGTTCGGTACTGGATAGGCCTGCAGTAGCCCACTTGCAGTGTCGACACAGGTCAGGGCATATCTCACTCCCTCAGACCGAGGAAGGGGCCCAATGTAATCGACCTGCCATCGTTGGAGAGGATTGTGTCCTCTAGCAAGATGGGCTGTCATTTTGAGCAACGATCTGGGTCTCATCTTAGAGCAAGCGTTGCAATCCTGGCATGCCTGGACGATGTCAGGTAGCTGTATGGGCAGTTCCCACGCTTTAGCAGCTGCCCACATTGTCTTTTGTCCTGCATGCTGTAGCTTGTGATGTAACCAACGGACGATGTTCTCAGATGGTGAATTCTCAATCCATCTAACTCGGGCCAGCGTGTCAGCTTCATCATTTCCCAGTGATTGTGAGGGCTGATTACCAGAAACATGGTAGACACGTACAGCCCTGTGTTTGACTGTATTCCATATGTCTAACCACATGTCTTTGGCCCAGATTGGTCGGGTGAAGATAGTCCACTCCTGGGTGGCCCACTGTGCAATCCAAAGAGTGAGCCCCCGGTACACAGCCCAACTATCTGTACAGATATTCAGGATACCGTCACCGGGTTCCTTGGTTATAACCATCCACACAGCTCGCAGTTCCGCCCATTTGCTGCTCTGACCATCCCCCTCATCAAACTAGATTGTCATGGTGGAAGGATGGTATGCTATTGTTCTCCACTTGCTCAGGTTGCCCTTGCTGGACCCATCTATGTACCAGGCATCTTCAGGGATGGGATATTTTCCCTCCTGAACTGGTCACTCCACCAGAGAAGAGTCCTATGTTTCTTTTGGTGCATCACTGTGATACGTCACTGGGCCTAGGATCTTCTGAAGTTCTTCTTTCAAGGGTGATGAAGACAGACTAGTCCTTTGGCTGAGGGAGGCGACCCATCATGCCACTGTTTATGCTTGGGCCACCCCTGTCTTTGGAAGGTGGGTCAGATCTTTCACCCACCCCTGAATCGGCAGAGTGGTCTTAACTATAACTTCAGCCGTCTGGGTTATTGGCTCTACTGCCTGTAATGCTGAATAGGCAGCCAATAACTGTTTTTCAATCATACTATATCTTTCTTCTGCTCCATGCCAGACCTGAGACCAAAAACCAATGGGGGTCCGAACAGAACTGTGGCGTTGCCACAGGCCCCAACCAAAGCCATCTTGAGGAACGTGAACATCCAATTCAGCTGGGAGGGTAGGATCAAATATACCCAATGCCTGGGCTTGTTTAACTGCCTGTTTTGCCTGTTGGAAAGCATCCTGTTCTGTTTTCCCCCAGTCCCATAGCTGCCCCTTTTTTGTGAGTCTATATAGTGGCCTTAGCAGCTGCGCTAGGTGAGGTATAAAGGAACGCCAGTAACCCAGTATACCTAGAAACTCTTGCAGCTGCTTGGGTGTTGTAGGGACTGGGAAAGCCTGAACCTTATCTATGACAGCACTGGGTAGTACTCTGGTCTTTCCTGACCAAACCACCCCCAGGAATTTTTCAGACAGGCCCAGACCTTGCACCTTCTGGGGATTTATAGCCCATCCTCTTTGTTGTAAATAGGCGGTTAATGAATCTGCCGCCTGTCCTACTGCCTCCAGTGAGTCGGATGTCAGCAGGAGATCATCAATATAATGATACAGGTTAACATCATCAGGTTTTTTCCAATCAGCCAGGTCACGCGCCACTAGATTGTGACAATAAGTTGGTGAATGCACGTACCCCTGTGGCAGGACCTGAAAGGTCCACTGCCTGCCTCCCCACGTAAACGCAAATTGATCTTGCGATTCCTCAGCAATTGGGATGCTGAAGAACGCGTTTGCTAAATCTAGGACACAATGATAGGTTTTTATCTCCCTACTCAACGTATCCATTAGGGAGGCAATATTGGGTATGGCCACATGAATAGGCAGTGTGACCTTATTTAATTCTCTGTAATCCACTGTCATTCTCCACGTGCCATCCGACTTTCACACTGGCCATATGGGGGAATTATATGGGCTGTGTGCAGGTCTTACAATGCCCAATTATTGCCATTCCTGCACCGTTCTCGATATTTCATCTTGCCCACCCAGGAGTCTGTACTGCCTTACATTAGTAATCCGGTGCGGTTTCGGCAGGCAAATTGGCCCATGTTTTGCATGGCCTCTTAATATTGCCTGCACCACCTGGATACTGATACATCTCTGTCCAAGTCTGAACTCTCCCACAGTTCTCTGGAGAGACAGAGGCCACAGAATATCTATGCCCAGGATGTATTCCTGGACTGGGGTAACAGACACCTTATACTCCCAGGATGGGAGACGCCCAACCCCCAATTTCAACCATGTTTGGGTGACAGGAATAGTCTGTCCCCCAAAACCACCCATCACCACTCTGTCCCCATCAAATTTAGTTGGACCTCTATAGATAATTGATGTTTCTGCTCCAGTGTCCACTAATGCCTTAATTCTCTGAATATTTTTTTGGGACCAAGTAATCGTTAATTCTACATAGGGCCTCGTGGCCTGTCTGGAGGCCCTAGGGGGACTAACATCCCTCGTCATGCCATGAATTGTGCTATGGCCAATTCTTTTGCTTTCGGTGGCTCAAGCATCATGGCCCGGGACATCTGAGGTGGCTTTTTTTTCCTATTAGGAACAATGAAATCCTCTAAGTTCCATATCATTGTTGGCATTCTCTCTATAACCCTTACCCTTGGTTTCTTAGGGTAGGTCTGAAATTTTTGGTCATCCTTTAGTTGTTTCCACAGTTGGATAAGGATATGGTTGGGCTGGCCGTCAACCTTAGGAAATTGGACCCCAGCCCAAATTAAATCATTAAACATTTGTTTTCAGGAGACCCTTATGGGTCCCGATTGAGGAGCTCGAGTAGCTGGCATTTTGGGTTTTAGTCAAACCGGCAAAGACCTCGGCTTCTTCTAGTGTCCAATGTTTGCCCTATTCCGCAGGCGTTCTGTTTCTCCTAGGTCGGCCACTAACTGCGCAGGCCTGCTGGACTATGCTTCTTGAGGCCAGTAGGGGATTCATATAGAGACCAGAGTACCATACAAATGAGAGGGAGCTTGTTGTAAAATCAGGTCCTCTCCCCGCTGGGAAATTGCCAGATCAGGGGCCATTCAAAGCTACTTCATAAATTGCTTCCCTTACAACCTAGGCTCAACGGATGAATTTTTGAAGGTCCTCCTGGGGACCACATCCCTGTATGTAAAAGGAATACATTTAATGGCCATTACCATAAGTGGCATCCCACCATGTTTAAAACCCATTCTATTATAGAATGGTTTTCATCATTTATTGATTACCTGCTATAACGCGTCTTGAGAGCAGGAGGATGTCATTGGGCCAATTTGGCTTTCCGGGCCATTCACCAAACTTTCTGCCCAGAATCCCAGTCTTAATAACCAAGCAGGCACACTTCTCTAGGTTTCTGCCCTTAAATCGTTGGACTAATCCATCATTTCTGTTGCCGTGTAGGGGTCCGGGCTTCTACATGCAGTGGGTTTTAGCGGGGGCCATATCAGGGGGGCCCCTGCCGGTCTGTCCTGTACCTTTTTTTTGTTTTTTGAGTTTTATAACAGGACGGACTTCTAGTGCATCCGTCAAATTTTGGGATTCGAGATCCAATTTAGATTGTTTATTTCCTGATCAACCAAGTTGTTGATTGAGGAGTCTGTTCATTGGGATTGAAATGTTACGAACTTGACCTATTGGAAGACGCAGAATTGGTTTCTTCCCTGTTAATATGTCAAGTTCCTGTTCTACTTTTCAATAGATTCTCCAAAAGTTCATTTCCATTCACTTTAAAAGTATTATATTCTTATTTCGGCATTTTTAAAGCATTATAATAGTGGCCATGCCACTGTAGAAGCAGCTAGTTGTCTTTTTTTTGTGGATTAATTATATCTTTGCCTAGGGTCCTGAATAATCTGCTAGGCAATTGGGGAACTTTCCCCAACAGTAGTGGGACCCCATTTTTCAATTTGAAATGAATTCATAATAAGGGATCCCGAAAATCTGGGATCGCCCTGGAAATTTTTTTTAATCTAGGGGGCAGTGTTTCTTCCCTCTTTGACCATTACAGAAATTCCAAAGAAAGGACATAGTGTATTTTAGTTATATTCGGTTTGCCTGCCTGCTCGCCAAGTGTACAAAATGTAATTATATAAAGAATTATTTAATCAAATAATATTAAGATGTTTAATAACGAAATAAGCAAAGAGTTAGCCAGTGTGACAAAGAGAATAAATAGGATGCTTACCTATGTTGTGGGCTCACTCAAGAAACTCCAGTGGAGTGGATCTTCCGAAGAGAGAGAAAGATCCTTCCCCACTGGTAGTCAGCTCTTAAATGGGTCTAGGAGAGGTGGAGCCAGGCTCCACCCCTTCCTGCAGCACAGGTGAATTGTTTTCACCTGTGCTCCCAGGGCTGACTCATTGCTCGCCTCAGGTGATTAATCAGAGGTTCAGGCCGTGACTCAGCAGTTCCCATACACCGCCTAATAGCCCTAGCGTAGGTTATACAAACGATTATATGTTGCGTTCCTTACAATCTCTCACGTAGCTTAAGATACTCCATTCGTTGATCAAAAGTTCGCTCTATCATGTGTCGCAAGCAGCATTGCACGTGCCAAATTTTCACATATAATACAACTACAAGCACTAAACAAACTACTGTTAGAGTTAACATGATCACAACTGGGTGCAGAATGGCATTAAACACTCCTCTCGCTGTAGGCGGCCATCCAAGAAGCACTTCCCACCAATGATGTACTCCGTCCCTCTTTATCCTTTCTAGGACGCGATGTATCTCTTTCGTATCATGGTGAACGGTGATCAAGGTTTTCTGTCCATCGTTCTGAATGCGTTGTAGCAATTGATACAGGCCGTCATGTCGCAGCAGTTTCCTCACTAATTCAAGGGCCATTCCAATAGGAGTTGGTAATAAGTCCTGAATCAGTGTGTAATTAGACTGCAATAACTGAAGTGATGTAACTGGAGCTGTATAATTAAAATCACACCCTATGATATTAGTAAAGTTACAAATAAAGAGATTTGAATGATTACCGGTATCCATAGTAATATTATCTACGAGTATGGAATTGCACTGGCATGCAGTGTGGCCGCTCTTGCACAATTGACAAACAACTCTCGGCCATTGCCTCGCTCGTCACACCTGCTCCCTCCGGCCCTACACTGGGCTTTGATGTGGCCGTATTGGCCGCAACCAAAACAGGGTCCCTTGGCTTGCGGCGCCACAGGCGCTATTGCTGTCGCTACGACGGGGAGGGCACTTACTATGCCTTCCTGGATCGCAGCAGCGAGTCCCTCCGCCGTCATGGGGGTCGCCTTTTGTTTATCTAGCACATACTTAATGATCTCTCCCGGTGTAGTGGCCTTCCCAGGAGCTGAGCGCAACAGCTTCTTAATATTGTCATGGGATTTTTGTCTTAGACAATCCATAATAACAGGATTGTGAACTGCTCTAGGTAAGTCCGACCCCTCCACCGCCCGTATCAGCCTGTCGGCAAATTCTTGGAAGGATTCGACTGGACCCTGAGTGATATCTGTCCAAGGGGTAAGGGGCTCAGCACTATGGGCAAGCCTTTTGAACGCGTCAAGTATCGCGTCGGTAGACGCCATCAGCTCTCCAGGCCGTAACCTGGCTACCTGCGCATGGGGGTTGGCCATTCCCCTGGCTGTGCCTGTGAGTCTCTGCACGTCTGTGCTATGTGCGGGGTGTGTCGCATCCTCCTCATCTATCACTGCCACCTTCCTACATTCCGACATCCACTCCTCTTTCCAGAGCGTGTACTGCACTGGTTTGAGCACCATGCGCATAAGATTCACGATATCATGGGGAAGTAAAGGGCCAGGCCCTGTCAAGGCCTCCAGGGCATTCAAGGTCAGTGGCAACCTCAGCCCTTTCTTTTCCACCGCCTCTATAAGGCGCGTGACTCCTTTTGAATCGAGTGGCACCCATACAGGGCCTTCATCTCCCACTACCACTGGGTACGCCTCCACCGGCAAGCCTTTGTCCTCTATCTCTTCTCTAATCTTTGACCAATCTTCTCCTCCCTGGCCACCCTGAGAGCACCCAAAAGTAAGTCCCAAGTCTTAAGCTCAGCACCCTTTCGAGCGCTCATTGCATGGTGCGCGAGCACCGTGGTGAGAGAATCTCACCTCCGATGGTCGAGAACATCATAGGGGGAGCGTATGTCCCCCTCCTGCTCCAGGCAGGAAAGAACGGCAGCTACCTCCTTCCTAGAAGGAGGGTGCTTGCCACAATATTCTTTGCAAAGTTGCAGAAGTACCTTAATAACAGATTGCATGATCAGTGCCCCACCGTCCCCTCGGGTTTCCGCGCTGCAAAGATGAGCCACACCGTCATCCCCATGGTCTTCTGTGGTCTAAGAGGCGCCCTGCCGTCCCCTCAGGTTTACTGCGCCAAACCTATTTTGAGCCGGGCAGCATAGGAACGTGCCTCGCACGGGGCACCACTTGTTTCCGCGTAGGAAACCCCTTGTTCCTCACGTTCCTATGGCCTGGCCAGGGTTCACGCCATCCCTACTATGACCCGACCATCTCACCACATGAACACCAATGTGATGTTAGGCAAAACAGCGTTTATTGCAAGCAAAACAGCGACCTATATACTTTACATGCTTATCTACGTTCCTATGTCCACGTGCGTTTACTCACATCTAGTGTGTCTACGCCCCCAAGTGGGCATCACATCTCTTATCACAGAGCAGGGGAGGTCCTATCGTGTCACAGCCCACCTTCTCGTAAACACCTATGACAACACTCGAGAAAAAGATCCTTCTCCTGGTAGTCAGCTCTTAAATGGGTCTAGGAGATGCGGAGCCTGGCTCCACCCCTTCAGGCAACACAGGTGAATTGCCTTCACCTGTGCTCCCAGGGCTGACTCATTCCTTGCCTCGGGTAATCAATCAGAGGTCCAGGCCATGATTCAGCAGTTCCTGTACAGTTGGGAACAGTGATTGTCCAGCATCATGCATACTTCCCCCCTTTTCCACTAGCATCATATCTAATGCTATCCTGTTCTCCCATGCCATTTGACTGGTAGCATCTAGCTGTTCAACAATTCCTTTTATAGCATCCATAGTGTAATTTATGAACCCCGGCTGATTGTAGTGTATATAATTGATCTGATTTATGTTTTTATTAACAGCTATCCACCAAAACAATGAAGACTCAAACCCAGCTGCAGTCTGCTTCCTTGCTTTATGTATGTTCATGAGGGAGTCCTCTAGGTACTCTGATAGAATCTATATATATATTTTTTCAACAAACAGTCTTCCTTAACTCCTCCTATTTTTCCTAGGGTTACGGAGTTTTTCTTTTTTGAATGCCAGGATGAATGGTATAGCCAGTTAGAGAAGGGCACAGGTGCCTCCCCAGTTAGAGAGCAGGGTGGACCATAGGGCTTTTCTTCCACAATACCACCAGAGGTCTGTTCTGGGGATCCTTAGTCTCAAGTAGTTCCCTATCACATCCTGTGTAACATCCAGGGTTTCAGTGCATAGGGCGCACTCCCCCAGTGGCCTGGCAGGATTCACACCCTGCTGTGAGAGAGAGGCTATATGGTTACCAACAGCTGTAGAAAATGCAGGGGAAATCTTAATATCCTCACTGTCAAGGATAGGGAACAAGAGAGACTTACAGGTTTCATTTCCCCAGGCAGTTTCCTCCTGGTAGAGTGCAATCATACATTTCATTATTGGGAAATCCCTAGTTCATCCCAATAGAAAGGGTACCACCTGGGCAGTTGGTTGCCCTGAGGTGCAAGCATAACAATTGCTATGATTGAGACTCTGGATGGTGTATCTTACCCATTCTATCCAGGCATTCATGTCCCCGTATTCTGTTTCTACTTTGAATGTTTGTTTTACGTCTTTAATTTCCTTGACACTTTTGAGTCATTTGAAGGGTCCCTTGGGGTTATCTAGGGCATCACAATATGTGATGCAATCGTTGATAGATGTCCCATACTAATATTCCCTAAAACCATTATCCTGAATCTCCCTTTTGAGTCTTTTCCTGAAATGTCTGCCCCTAGCCCAAATGTTCTATTTACCAGGTTATCTACTCCATTTATGGTAATTATCAGGGGGTTACACTAATTTCTCACATACTATTGGGTAACTCCCTTTATGGATAGTGACCCTTTCTTGTAATTCTGTTACATTTGGCGTGGAAAGAGTCACATACCCACCTGTTAACCTGCTGAGGGGATTTGTGTCAACGGTTCACGGTCTGGTGTGGTCCGGTTCTGTGACTAACAGGATGGGGGAAACCATAGACCCACACCATGGGATAAGGGAAAAAGGGAAAGGATAGAGAGATGGGCCTAAAAACAGAACAGCAGCAACAATCTGAGGAGAAAAGTTAATTTACTAAATATGATATTGGAATGCGTATGGAAACTGCTGAATCATGGCCTGAACCTCTGATTGACCACCTGAGGCAAGCAATGAGTCAGCCCTGGGAGCACAGGTGAAGGCAATTCACCTGTGCTACTGGAAGGGGTGGAGCCTGGCTCCACCTCTCCTAAACCCCATTTAAGGACTGACTGCTGCTAACTGAAGTTCTCTTTCTGGGTATCTCATTGTGTGGTTTATTAGGAGCCTATGATGTTGGTGAGTATTTTCATTTATTTTGATTATCTTTTCTCTGTGATAATTAATCTTATAAAGCTTAGTATCTGTACACTTATTGATCTTACATCTTATTAAGCCTAACCTTTGTATACTTATTGATTGTATATTTGGTGAGCCAGGAAGGCTGAGTAGACTGAAACAGATATAATGTCCATTCTTTGAAATGTACATAAATAAGTTAGGGGGAACAACATCACCCCCTAGGTAAAATGATCCCTGGGCAGATTCTAGGGTTTCTGGGTTCTCCTAATAATCAATTGGCAACCATAATTGAAAAATGGGGCTCCCTGTGTGTTATGGGGACTATTTCCCCATTCTATGTGGCGGGATATTTTCAAGAATTGGGTAAAGACATGCTAACTACAAAAGAATGGCAGTTAGCTGCTTCTACAATGGCATAGCCACTGTTGAATGCATCAAACCAAGCTGAAATAAGAGCTGATACTTCAGAAAAAATACACATTATAAGACCTGCATGTAGCCTGTATAACTCCCCCATATGGCCAGTGTGGTAGTTAGACGGAACATAAAGAATGATGGTGGACTACAGGGAGTTAAATAAGGTCACGCAGCTTATTCATGTGGCTGTATGCAGTATTGCGTTCCTAATGGACACATTGAGTAGGGAGATAAAAATCTATCATTGTGTCCTAGATTTAGCAAATGTGTTCTTCAGTATTCCAATTCCTGAAGAATCACAAGATGAGTTTGCATTTACATGGGGAGGCAGACAGTGGATCTTACAGGACTTGCCACAAGGGTACGTGCATTCACTGACATATTGTCATGATCTAGTGGTGCATGACCTGGCTAATTGGAAGAAACCTGATAATGTCAACTTCTATCATTATATTGATGACCTTCTGTTGACATCTGACTCATAGATCAAGCAGCAGGATTGTTAACTACCTATCTTCAGGAAAGAGGATGGGTTATAAGTACTCAGAAGGTACAAAGTCTGGGCCTGTCTGTAAAATTCGTGGGGGTAGTTTGATCAGGGAAAAACAAAGTACTACCCAGTGCTGTCATAGATAAGGTTCAGGCTTTCCCAATCCCTACAACATCGAAACAGCTGCAAGAGTTTCTAGGTATATTGGGTTACTGGCGTTCCTTTATACCTCACCTAGCGCAGCTGCTAAGGCCACTGTACAGACTCTCAAAAAAGGGACAGCTATGGGACTGGGGAAAAACAGAACAGGACGCTTTCCAACGAGCAAACCTTGCAGTTAAACAAGCCCAGGCATTGGGTATATTTGATCCTACCCTCCCAGCTGAATTGGATGTTCATGTTACTCAAGATGGCTTTGGTTGGGGCCTGTGGCAACGCCAGAGTTCTGTTCGGACCCCCATTGGATTCTGGTCTCAGGTCTGGCATGGAGCAGAAGAAAGATACGGTATGATTGAAAAACAGTTATTGGCTGCCTATTCAGCATTACAGGCAGTAGAGCCAATAACCCAGACGGCTGAAGTTATAGTTAAGACCACTCTGCCAATTCAGGGGTGGGTGAAAGATCTGACCCACCTTCCAAAGACAGGGGTGGCCCAAGCATAAACAGTGGCATGATGGGTCGCCTCCCTCAGCCAAAGGACTAGTCTGTCTTCATCACCCTTGAAAGAAGAACTTCAGAAGATCCTAGGCCCAGTGACGTATCACTGTGATGCACCAAAAGAAACATAGGACTCTTCTCCGGTGGAGTGACCGGTTCAGGAGGGAAAATATCCCATCCCTGAAGATGCCTGGTACATAGATGGGTCCAGCAAGGGCAACCTGAGCAAGTGGAGAACAATAGCATACCATCCTTCCACCATGACAATCTAGTTTGATGAGGGGGATGGTCAGAGCAGCAAATGGGCAGAACTGCAAGCTGTGTGGATGGTTATAACCAAGGAACCTGGTGATGGTATCCTGAATATCTGTACAGATAGTTAGGCTGTGTACCGGGGCTCACTCTTTGGATTGAGAATTCACCATCTGAGAACATCGCCTGTTGGTTACACCAGGAGCTATGGCATGCTGGACAAAAGACAATGTGGGCAGCTGCTAAAGCATGGGGGCTGCCCATACAACTATCTGACATCGCCCAGGCATGTGATGTTTGCTCTAAGATGAGACTGAGATCATTGCCCAAAACAACAGCCCATCTTGCTAGAGGACACAATCCTCTCCAGTGATGGCAGGTCGATTACATTGGGTCCCTTCCTCTCTCTGAGTGGGTGAGATATGCCCTGACTTGCATCAGTACTGCAAGTGGACTACTGCAGGCCTATCCAGTACCAAACGCAAACCAGGCATATACCATCAAGGTGCTTACCAGTTTGATGTCTGCCTATGGGACTCCTCAAGTCATCGAGAGCGACCAAGGGACCCATTTTACTGATGCAGTGATACAACACTGGGCAGTAGAAAACAACATCGAATGGCGATTCCACGTGCCATATAATCCAATGGGGGCAGGCCTCATTGAACGTTATAACGGTATTCTTAAGGCTGCCCTGAAGACAGGCTCCCAGTCCCCGCAGGGGTGGACAAAGAGACACTATGAAACCCTGTGGGACCTGAATGAAAGACCTCAAGACGGCAGACCCAGTGCCCTGAGAATGCTGCAGACAACATGGGCCTCCTTGCTTAAGATCGATATTACAGGCACTGATCATCAGACCTCAGATTAGTAATGAAAATAATCTTCTGCTCCCTGCCCTTGAGAATTTAGATTCGGATACCCATAGAATATAATAGCCTTGGAAGGTGCGGGTGGGACCTAGGTGGTGTGGCCTACTTGCACCTTGGGGGAGATTGTTGGAGGTGGGAGGCTCAGTAGTCCTTCTGGTAGTAGGTACATGGCCTAGTGATATTGTGGTCAACACTCCAATCTTCATTGCTGAAGGGACCCTCATCATGTCCCTATGGCAGATCAGAACACCCCCTTTGGTGCCAGATATAATTATGCAGCTGCATAACCGCCAGAAGGTGTGGTACTGGTGGCTGGGGCATGCCCCAGTACAAGCCCACGTGTTGACCCAGGATAGAAATATGGCCTGTATCTTGCCCTGGAGGGCAGTTATTCCCCTCCTGGTACCCTTGAAACATTTGTATTACTCCCCATGAGTCTTTGAGCCTCTGGGACCACCGGAAGGGACAAAATATCCTCAAAGCGTTCCAGTGTTGCTGCCCGATCATGTGCAACACCCAGTCATGATTTACATGGGACTGATGAAAGATAGATGGACTTACTCCTCATGATTACATGCTTCCAGTAACACCTTCAAGCACCCTCCAAGCACTGGCCAATGGAAGAACCTGAACTTTGACCAATCATTGCTCCTTAAATTGTGTCAACATACATTGCGATGGAAAATTGTATAAGTGTTGTGATGTGTCAGATCTCTGTAATAGCAAAGGCTCATCCTTTAGTTAACCCAATCATTGGTTCATGCTGTGAAGGAGTGGGAGTGTTTGGGACCTGTTTAATCATGACCTGAACCTCTGATTGACCACCTGAGGCAAGCAATGAGTCAGCCCTGGGAGCACAGGTGAAGGCAATTCACCTGTGCTACCAGGAAGGAGTGGAGCCTGGCTCCACCTCTCCTAAACCCCATTTAAGGACTGATTGCCACTGAGGAAGGATCTCTCTCTGGAGATCTCTCATTGCATAGTTTATTGTGATCCTACAATGCTGGTGACCATTTCTTGTTTATTTTGATTATCTTTCCACTGTGATAATCTTACTAAGCCTTATGTCTGTACACTTATCGTACAGAATGCAAGATAATAAAATACGATGTAATTGGAATTGAGGCTTTTAAATTTAATGAAAGGAGAGAGAGTGCCAAAAACCCAAGACCTTACTCTAACACTGAAGGTGAGATGGCTTGGGAGAAAACACTGCTGAGATGAGCAGTAAGGAAGAGGGCTGTCTCGTGGCTTGCGAACAGTTTTGTCTTTCCCTCTGAATGGAAAACAGAAACAGAACAGTGAAAAGTTCTCTGGGGTATGTAGTTCTCTTCTGAGAATCAAGTAGCTGGAAAACCTGTATTCCACAGAACTGGAGCATTAACTCTTTAACTCCCAGTGCGCTACATGATGTTATGATGTGAAATACTGATAACAAAAATCATGATGCCATTACAGTTTGTTACCCACCCCTGCCACTGAGTGGTCCAAAACACATCATTCTAGGTCAGGCAAGTGGGCACTTCTCACTCTTTCTGTGATTCAGGGCACATATACTCGTTCTCATCACTTAACTGCCTCTGACTTTGCAGATTGGCACGCTGTATTACTTGGCAAGCATCTGTTTGTATGAACACTGCATTTGGGGTCTCAGTTACACCAGGCCCCTTCCTCCCCTTATCAAATCTCCCCCAGTTGCTAATAAGATTATAATTATCAAAATTAGAATTGTCCAGTCTGACTGCTGTTCAATCTTTTTCCAAGACCTGTGTGTTCAGTACTTTGGCCTCTGTAGCTTGAGCTTCAACAGATGGTCAGTAATTCTACTTGTCACTCATCACTCATTGGAGTTTCAACTGGGCTTTTAATTCATGTATAGTGAGTCCACCCTTTTTTAGCAGTCCGAATTGCTCTCTCTGTGGCAAGCAGAACCTGGAAGGGTCTGTCCCACTTGGGTTGGATCAGTACCTAGTCTTCAGGTTGAAACTTATGAACAACTCACTCTAGTGGTGGGTTTTAAGCCAATAGTCCTTGATTACAGAATCATAGAATTGCTCGGGTTGGAAAGGACCTTAAAGATCGAGTCCAACCACAGCCTAACCATACTAACTCTAACAACCCACTGTTAAATCATGTCCCTGAGCACCACATTCAGATGGTTTTTGTAACACATCTGGAGCTGGTGACTCAACCACCTCCCTGGGGAGCCTATTCCAGTGTTTAACAACCCTTTTTGTAAAGAAGTTTTTCCTGATATCCAACCTAAGCCTCCCCTGGCACAACTTGAGGCCATTTCACCTTGTCCTGTCACCAATGAGAGGAGACCAACCCTGCTCTCGCTGTAAGCACCTTTCAGGTATTTGAAGAGAGCAACAAGGTCTCCCCTCAGCCTCCTCTTCCCCAGACTAAACAGCCCCAGTTCCTTCAGTCTCTCCTCGTAGGGCATATTCTCCAAGCCCTTCACAATTCTTGTTGCCCTTCTTAGGACCTGTTCCAGTATCTCAATGTCCTTTCTGTACTGAGGTGCCCAAAGCACTGGAACAGGCTGCCCAGGGAGGTTGTGGAGTCTCCTTCTCTGGAGATATTCAAGACCCGCCTGGATGCCTACCTGTGCGACCTGGTGTAGGGAACCTGCTTTGGCAGGGGGGTTGGACTTGATGATCTCTGGAGGTCCCTTCCAACCCCTACGATTCTGTGATTCTGTGAAAACTGAACACAGTACTCGAGGTGAGGCCTCACCAGTGCTGAGTACAGGGGCCAGGATTACTTCCCCAGTCCTGCTCACCACACCATTCCTGATACAAGCCGGGATACTATTGGCCTTCTTGGCACCTGGGCACACTGCTGGCTCATATTCAGCCAACTGTCTATCGGTACACCAAGGTCCCTTTCCATCAGGCAGCTTTCCAGCCACTCCTCCCTAAGCTTGTAGGATTGCCTGGGGTTGTTGTTACCACTGTTTTCAGGGAAAAGGGCCCCACCTGGAGCCTTTGGCAAAGAACACTGTGGGAGACCTGAAGTCGACTGCTTGGATTTTGGAGTCAGGGATACAGGGGAGATGAAGAGTGCTGTACTCCAACTGTAACAGAGATATTAGCAGAATATTGAGTGGGTGTCACAGAGTTATCTGTCGATCTCTCTGTGTCCATGACAGGGGAACAACAGGCCCACTGGTCTGGGGAAGGGAGGGTGTCGATAGTTTACAGGCTGGTTTGGCCCAGTTCTGTGACTAATGGGGCAGGGGACCCATGCCCTGGGAAAGAGGAAATGGGGAAATGGTAGGGAGATGGGGGATGGGCCTAAAGAAAAACATAGAACAGCGACAATGATCTGAGGAGGAAAACTAATTTACTAAATATGATATCGGAATGCAAGATAACACACTATAATACAATATGTAATTGGAATTGAGGCTAATAAATCAAATAAATTGGAGAGAGAGAGAGAGAGTGTCCAAAACCAAAGGCCTTACTCTGAAATGAAGGCAAAACGCATCGGGAGCACACCCACACACTACCAGGCAGGGAGAAAAAAGAATGATTTGCAGGTCTTATCTTCCCCTCTGAATGCAAAGTCCTCTGGGGTATGTAGTTGTTCTCTTCTGCGAACCAGGTATCCGAAAAATCAGCAGTCTGCGGAAGTGGGGTATTAACTCTTTAACTCCCAGTGCTTTACATGATGTTATGATGTGGAATACCAATAATAAAAATCATAAAACCATGACAGGGGGTTCAGACTGCTTCAGCAGTGATTAGTACTGAAGCACAGTTTCTTTTAACAACTTGACTATTGGTGCTGAATTGGATGTTTAAAAGGAAGGTCCCCTCCACATACCATGCTACTGATGCTACTTGGATTAAGTGGATTGTGTTGATTACACAGTGGACTAGAATAGCAAATCCTAATCATCCAGGAATTTTGGAAATAATCATGTATTAGCCGGAAAGTAAAAATTTTGGAACATCACCAGGGAAGGAGTTAAAGCATGCTCATGAAGCCCCACCATACAACAAATTACCAGAGAATGAGAATAAATATGCCTTGTTCATTGATGGATCCTACTTCATTGTGGAAAATTGTCAGATGTGGAAAGCAGCTCTGTGGTGCCTTATACAGAGAGTTGCAGAGGCAGATGGAAAAAAAGGTGAATCTAACCTATTTGCAGAGGAAAAGGTTGTCCAACTGGCCTTTATACTGACTTGTGGATGGTGGCAAATGCTCTTTGAGGATGGTTACAGCAGTGGAAACAGAACAACTGACAGCACAGAGGTAAACCTATTTGGGCCACTGAACTGTGGAAAGACATTGCTAGCCAGGTAGAGAACATGGCCATAAAGATGTGTCGTGTAGATGCTTATGTACCCAAGAGCCGGGCCACCGAGGAACATAAAAACAACCAGCAGGTAGATCAAGCCACTAGAATTGATGTGGCTCATATAGATTTGGACTGGCAACACAAGAAATAACCTAGCTCGGTGAGCCCGTGACACCTCGGGCTATCAAGGAAGAGATGCAATATATAAATGAGCTTGAGACTGAGGTGTGGACTTAACCATGGACACTATGGACACTATTGCACAAGTTATTCATAAATGTGAAAGATGTGCTGCAATTAAAAAAAGCCAAGAGGATGAAACCTCTCTGGCATGAAGAACGATAGCAGAAATATAACTATGGAGAGGCATGGCAGGTTGATTCACTTTACCACAAACTTGCAATGGCAAAATTTAAGTGCTTACCATGGTAGAAGCAACCACCAGGTGGCTGGAAACATATCCCATATCCCATGTCACTGCCCGCAACACCATATTAGGTCTCAAAAAATAGCTCTTGTGGCATATAGTACCCCAGACAGAATTGAATCAGATAATGAAACTCATTTTAAAAGTACCCTCATAACCATTTGGGCCAAAAACCATAGCATTGAATAGATATATCATATCTCTATTCGTGCATCAGCTTCTGGAAAAAATCGAGCAATACAATGGACTGTTGAAAACCATGCTGAAAGCAATGGGTAGTGAAACATTCAAACACTGAGATAAACATCGAGCAGATGCCACTTGGCTAGTCAGTACTTAAGGGTCTGCCAATCAAGATTGTCCTGTCCAATCCAGCCTTGTATGTACTGTAGAAGGGGATAAGGTCCCTATAGTTCACGTAAAGAACATACTGGGGAAAACAGTATGAGTTATCCCAGCCTCGGGCTAGGGCAAGCCTATTTGTGGGGTTGCTTTTGCTCTGGGACCTGGATTTACTTTGTGGATAATGCAAGAAAATGGGAACAATCAGTACGTACCTTAGAGGAACTTGATGCTAGCAGAAAACGGTCAGTAGTTGTATGTATATATGTATGTAATTATAATTATTGTTGTTTACTATTTGTATGTGTATATATTTGTGTTGTACAATTTAAGCATGATGTAATGATATGAAATAAGGGGTGGATATTGTCCCAGTTTTATCAGTATTCCATATCATGACATGATGAGGCAGGCTGTCTGATGCTTAAGTGCAGTGCTGGGTGCTGTGCTTCTAGGAGACTCAGCTAGTCTTGTGTGAGTTCTGGTTTTTGGAGATGTTTTTTCTGATTCTGGGTGATGGGGAAGAACTCTCGTCCTTCTGGGAGGCCAGTTGTGAGGGCCTACCAATAAGGACTCGGACTCTCTCTCTCCCCTCCCATCTTTTCAGTTCATTTGATTTATTATTCTTAATTATTCTGTATTAGAATTATGTATGTATTATTCTGATGACTCACATAGCTGAGGTGCTGTGATTGATGGCTACCAACTTTTCAAGAGATAGGCAAGGTAGGAAAGGCAGTGGTGTGGCCCTCTATGTTAAGAAAAAATGTAAATTTCTGGAAATTAATGATGGTGATGATAGGGTTGAGAGCTTATGGGTTAGAATGAAAAGGAAGGCCAATAAGACTGACATAATTGTGGGAGTCAGCTACAGGCCACCCAACCAGGATGAAGAGGTGGATAAGATACTTATAAACACTTGGGTGAGGTCTCATGGTCCCTACCCCTTGTTCTCGTGGAGGACTTCAACAGTCCCAGAGGTTCCTAGAGTGTATGGGAGATAACTTCCTGACACAGATGGTGAGGGAGCCAACAAGGGGAAGCAAACTCCTGGACCTGCTGCTTGTTAATAGAGAAGGTCTTGTGGAGGATGTAAAAGTTGGAGGCCGTCTGTCACGGAGTTCACCCTAGATCTATCTGTGTCCATGACAGGGGGACAGCGGGCCCACTGGCCCAAAAAAAAAAGAGGGGGGGGGGGTGGTAAGTGGTTTACAGGATGGTTTGGCCTGGTTCTGTGACTAATGGGTTGGGGGACCCACGGACCCACACTCTGGGAAAGGGGAAAAGAGGTAAGGGCAGGGAGATGGGAGATGGGCCTAAAAACAGAGCAGCAGCAATGATCTGAGGAGGAAAGTAAATGTACTAAATATGATAACGGAATGCAAGATAACACAATATAATACAATATAATTGGAATTGAGGCTAATAAATCAAATAAAATGAGACAGTGTCCAAAACTGAACGCCTTACTCTAAAACTGCAGACGAGATGGCTAGGGAACACAAACTGCCAAGACAAGCAGCAAAAAAAGGGGCAGTATCATGACTTGCGAGCAGTTTTATCTTTCCCTCTGAATGGAAAATGGAAACACAAAGTCCTCTGGGGTATGTAGTTCTTCTCTTCTGAGAGCCAGATATTCAGTAAATCTGCAGTCCTCGGAAGTGGGACATTAACTCTTTAACTCCCAGTGCACTACATGATGTTATGATGTAGAATACTGATAACAAAAATCGTAAAACCATGACATTCCACCCCTTATTCCACATCACTACATCATGCTTAATATATACATATATATATACAAACAATAATTAACATGCATTACACACACATATATCTATATATATACATGGAATTACTGACTGCACTCCCCCAACACCAAATTCCCTTGTGGTACACAATGAACATTCCCATCTTTCTGCATTGCCCACCAAGTGGATCCAGGTCCCTGAGCAAAAACTGTTACACGGAGAGGTTTGCCCTTTCCAGAAGCTGGAAGGACCCAAACCACTTTTCCCAACATGTTCTTTACATGTACAACAGGGACCTTATCTCCCTCTACAGTATGTAGAGAGCTGGATTGGGCAGGACCATCGCGATTGATAGATCCTCGACTATTGACAAACCAGGTGGCTTCTGCCAAAATCTTCTCCCAATGCTTAAATGTTCTGCCACCCATTGCTTTCAACGTAGTTTTTAACAGGCCATTATATCATTTGATTTTACCATAAGCCGGTGCATGATAGGGGATATGATAAATCCACTCAGTGCCATGACCCTTGGCTCAAGTATTTACAAGAGAATTTTTGAAATGAGTCCCATTATCTGATTCAGTTCTTTTTGGAGTGCCATGTCGCCACTGGACATGTTTTTAGAGACCTAATATGATGTTTTGGGTGGTGCCATGGGGTACTGCTTATGTTATTAGCCACCCACTGTTTGCCTCCACCATGGTAAGCACATAATGCTTATGTCACGGATTTATCTAGATCTATCAGTGTCTGTGACAGGGGGACAGCAGGCCCACGGGCCTACCCGCCCAAAAAGGGGAGGGGGGGGGTGTTTTACCTGGACTTGAGCAAGATCTTTGACATGGTCCCCCACCACATCCTTATCTCCAAATTGGAGAGACGTGGATTTGATGGGTGGACCACCCAGTGGATAAGGAATTAGTTGAAAGGCTGCAGAAAAAGGGTGGTGATTAATGGTTCTATGTCCAGGTGGAGGCTGGTAATGAGTGGTGTCCCCCAGGGTTTTGTCTTGGGACTGGTGCTCTTTAAGATCTTTATCAATGACATAGATGATGGAATTGCGTGCACCCTCAGCAAATTTGCTGATGACACCAAGCTGAGTGGTGGGGTTGACACAATGCAAGGAAAGGATGCCATTCAGAGGGACCTCAACAGACTCGAAAGGCCCGGGTGAATCTAATGAGGTTCAACACAGCAAAGTGCAAGGTTGTGCACTTGGGCCAGAGGAATCCCAGGCATCTGTACAGACTGGAAGGAGCAATCCTTATGTGAGAAACGTGCTCAAGATCAAAGATTTCTAATCAGGGAAAGATCTCTGTGAAGAGCAGTTTATTCATTATTGCAATAATGGGCGCACACCCCCTACTGACAAGGGAGAAATTGCGCAACTAGTCCATGAAATCCATTCTGTTATATACCCTGGGTCTGACGCAGGTAAAGCCTCTCCTGGAACTCATTGGTTGAGCATCTCAGGCTCACAATCTTCCGACACTGTTGCTATGTTACGCTTACATAGCTACGTTACACTTTCAATGTCTGTTACCAACCCATTGTTTTTGGGTATGTTCTGTACCTTTTACAGTGATAAGAGGACAATATTTTCAACAATTTACACACTAGTCCTATCCTCTACCGGACTTTCCCCTACCCTATATAATTACCTTACCTAGTGCCTGTGCCAATTTTACCTAGGTCAGAACGCCCCAGTCTCAACTTTACTCTGTTCAGCAATTTTCTTGGTGAAAGGCAACTTTATCCTATGCTACATAGAGAAATACTGGAAATTTCCACTGCAAAAACACAATCTACCACTCACACTTGAGAGTAGCCCTGCAGAGAAGGACCTGGGCATCCTGGTGGATGAAAAGCTTAGCATGAGCCAGCAGTGTGCTCTTGCATCTCGGAAAGCAAATGGTATCCTGGGCTCCATCACAAAAGGGGTGGCCAGCAGGGACAGGGAAGTGATTGTCCCTCTCTACTCTGCCCTTGTGAGGCCCTATCTGGAGTACTGCATCCAGGTCTGGGGCGCCCAATACAAGAAAGACAGGGAGCTGTTGAAAAGGGTCCAGAGGAGGGCCATGAAGATGATTAGAGGGCTGGAACACCTCCTCTATGAAGACAGGCTGAGGGAGCTGGGCTTGTTCAGCCTGGAGAAGAGAAGGCTGCGGGGTGATGTCACTGCAGGCTTCCAGTACCTAAAGGGAGCCCTATAAACAGGAGGGGAGTCAACTCTTTGAAAGGGTGGATAATAGCAAGACAAGGGAAAATGGTTTTAAGTTGATGGAGGGAAAATTTAGGTAGGATATCAGGGGATAGTTCTTTACTATGAGAGTGGTGAGGTGCTGGAACAGGCTGCCCAGAGAGGTTGTGAATGCCCCATCCCTGGAGGTGTTCAAGAGCAGATTGGATGGGGCCCTGGGCAGCCTGGTCTAGTATTAAATGTGGAGGTTGGTGGCCCTGCCTGTGGCGGGGGGGTTGGAGCTTGATGATTCTTGAGGTCCCTTCCAACATGGGCCATTCTCTGATTCTGTGTGTGTGATTCTGTGTCGATGGCTTATGGGCTGGTTATCCCCCCTGAGTCAGGGGGATGCATGGGCCCACACTCTGGGAAAGGGGAAAGGGGAAAAGGGGGAAGGGTAGGGAGATGGGAGATGGGCCTAAAAACAGAGCAGCAGCAATGATCTGAGGAGGAAAGTAAATGTACTAAATATGATAACGGAATGCAAGATAACACAGTATAATACATATGATTGAAATTGAGGCTAATAAATCAAATAAAATGAGAGTATGTCCAAAACCAAAGGCCTTACTCTAAAGATGAAGATGAGATGTGTAGGGAACATGCACTTCTGAGACTAGCAGCAAAAAAAGGGGTAGTATCATGACTTGCGAGCAGTTTTATCTTTCCCTCTGAACGGAAAACGAAAACGCAAAGTCCTCTGGGATATGTAGTTCTTCTCTTCTGAGAGCCAGGTATTCAGAAAATCGGCGGTCCTCAGAAGTGGGACATTAACTCTTTAACTCCCAGTGCACTACATGATGTTATGATGTGGAATACCGATAACAAAAATCATAAAACTATGACACCGTCTGGGGCAAAGTGATCATGAAATGATAGATTTTTCGGTCCTTGTCAAAGCATGGATGCGAGTCAGCAGAACTGCCACCTTGGACTTTCGGAGTGCGGACTTTGATCTCTTTCGGACCATAGTTGAGAGAGTCCCTTGGAAGGTAGTTCTATACAACATGGGAGCCCAGGAAGGCTGGGAATACTTTAAGGAAATAATTTTAAAGGTGCAGGAGCTGACCATCCCCAAGTAACAGAAGACGAGCCAACGGGGAAGGAGACTGGTCAGGCTGAACAGACACCTCTGGTGGGAACTCAGGAACAAAAGGAAAGTTTATGGTCTTTGGAAGAGAGGGCAAGCAACTTATGAGGATTACAAATATGCAGTGAAGCTGTGCAGGGAGAAAATTAGAAAGGCCAAAGCCCAACTAGAACTGAACTTGGACACTAAGGTGAAAGACAACAATAAATATTTCTATAAATACATCAGCATTAAGAGGAGGGCTAGGGAGAATCTCTATCCCCTGTTGGATGAAGGATCAAGATAAGGCTGAGGTACTTAATGCCTTCTTTGCCTCAGTGTTTAAAAGTAAGACTAGTTACTCCCTGGGCACACAGCCCCTTGTTCTGGAAGATAGGGATGGGGAACAGAATAGGCTCTGCATAATCAACGAGGAAATGGTTTTGGACCTGCTACGAAAGCTGGACACTTACAAGTCCATGGGGCCAGATGGATTGCACCCCAGAGTGCTGAGGGAGTTGGTGGATGTGGTTGCCAAGCCACTCTCCATCATCCTTCAACAGTCCTGGCTAACCAGGGACGTCCCGGTGGACTGGAGACTGGCAAATGTGATGCCCATCTTCAAAAAGGACCAGAAAGATGATCCTGGTAGCTACAGACCTATCAGTCTCACCTCAGTGCCAGGGAAAGTTATAGAATGGATAATCTCAGGAGCCATCATGGATCAATTAAAGGTAAACTAGGGGATCAGGCTCAGTCAGAATGGGTTCATGGATGGTAGATCCTGCTTGACAAACCTGATTTTGTTTTATGACAAGGTGACCCGCTTAGTAGATGAAGGTAAGGCTGTCGATGTGGTCTACCTGGACTTCAGTAAAGCCTTTGACACCGTCCCCCACAAGATCCCCATGGAGAAGCTGGCTGTGCATGGTTTGGATGGGCATACACTCTGCTGGGTGAAACACTGGCTGGGTGGCCAGGCCTGAAGAGTTGTGGTCAATAGAATTAAATCCAGTTGGCGACCAGTCACGAGTGGTGTTCTCCAGGGCTCAGTACTGGGGCCACTTCTATTCAACATCTTTATCTTGATGAGGGGATTGAGTGCACCCTCAGTAAGTTTGCAGATGACACCAAGTTGGGAGAGTGTTGATCTGCCGGAGGGTAGAAAGGCACTACAGGGGGACCTGGGTAGGCTGGAATGATGGGCCAAGGTAAACTGTATGAGTTTCAATAGGGCCAAGTGTTGGTTCCTGAATTTTGGTCACAACAACCCCAGGCAATCCTACAAGCTTAGGGAGGAGTGGCTGGAAAGCTGCCTGATGGAAAGGGACCTTGGTGTACCGATAGACAGTTGGCTGAATATGAGCCAGCAGTGTGCCCAGGTGCCAAGAAGGCCAATAGTATCCCGGCTTGTATCAGGAATGGTGTGGTGAGCAGGACTGGGGAAGTAATCCTGCCCTGTACTGCAGCACTGGTGAGGCCTCACCTCGAGTACTGTGTTCAGTTTTCACAGAATCACAGAATCGTAGGGGTTGGAAGGGACCTCCAGAGATCATCAAGTCCAACCCCCGCTGCCAAAGCAGGTTCACCATACACCAGGTCGCACAGGTAGGCATCCAGGCGGGTCTTGAATATCTCCAGAGAAGGAGACTCCACAAACCTCCCTGGGCAGCCTGTTTCCAGTGCTTGGGGCACCTCAGTACAGAAAGGACATTGAGATACTGGAACAGGTCCTAAGAAGGGCAACAAGAATTGTGGAAGGGCTTGGAGAATATGGCCCTACGAGGAGAGACTGAAGGAACTGGGGCTGTTTAGTCCTGGGGAAGAGGAGGCTGAGGGGAGACCTTGTGCTCTCTACAATACCTGAAAGGAGGCTCTAGCAAAGGTGGAGGTCAGGTCTCTTCTCCAAGTATGAGTGATAGGACAAGAGGAAATGGCCTCAAGTTGTGCCAGGGGAGGCTTAGGTTGGATATCAGGAAAAACTTCTTTACAAAAAGGGTTGTTAAACACTGGAATAGGCTCCCCAGGAAGGTGGTTGAGTCACCAGCTCCAGATGTGTTACAAAAACCATCTGAATGTGGTGCTCAGGGACATGATTTAACAGTGGGTTGTTAGAGTTAGTATGGTTAGGTTGTGGTTGGACTCGATAATCTTTAAGGTCTTTTCCAACCTGAGTGACTCTATGATTGTACAGTCAACAAATGTACAGTTGGAAGAGTAGTACGGTTAGGAATGTACCTTACAGGTGTTAATAGTTGGAAAGATTATCATGGCAGAAAAGAGACAACCAAAGAAGAAATGCTCACCCGTGTCTGAGGATCTAGGCTTACACTAGAAAACACCAAAAACGAAGGATCTCCAGAAACAGATCTTTCCTCATTGTTAGTCAGCCCTTAAATGGGGTCTAGGAGGGATGGAGCCAGGCTCCGCCCCTTCCTGCAGCACAGGTGAATTGCCTTCACCTGTGTTCCCACGGCTGACCCAGTCCTTGCCTCAGGTGATCAATCAATGGTTCAGGCCGCGACTCAACAGTTCCCATACAATGATTCTCTCGCATTCCTTTTAATAAATTAGTTTTCCTGTCTCAACTGGGTTTTTCCTTTTCCTTTCTCCCCTTTCTCCAGAGGGCAGGGAAGAGTGTTTAGTGATTAAAGCTTCAAACTGTGACACTATGTAGAGCAAACAAAGCCGATGACAGAGCCTTTATTTGAGAAATTGGCGCTATAGGAAAAGATATCAAAGAGAAATTAACTCACCCCTCTTAGTAACAGTTTGGAGAAAGGGGTAAGCTGAGGAATGCAGCCTTCTCCCGTTCGTACTCGCGCCGCAGGAGAAAAGGGCGGGGGAAGGGGAACCCCCACACAGACTCAGATTGCACACGCTCCCAGAAACATCGCTGAGACAGAAAGGGTGGCTCTAGCACCCCCCGCCCCCTCGCGCTCCAGGCAGTCACGTGCTCACACATTGGTTCAGGCTGTGACTTTGGAATTCCACTACACACTTATTTGGCACTGAAAGTGGGGAGACGACCTGACTGAGATAACAGATTTGTTGATCCGACTAATAGGTCTGCCGAACATGCATTAAAATCTCCATTAAGAGTTTTGAGACCATCCCAACTCCTGAGAAAGTTTTTTTTTTGGCTCTGTGCCAACTTTTTTTTTTTAAGGAGAGAAAATTAAACTTTTTTCTCTTTTAAAATGGTACTTTAAGGGATTACATTCCATCATGTTCGAGATTTTACTACTTAGAACATACTGGATCTTTATTAAGTCTGCCACTCTGCTCTTTGGAGTTGTATGTATATATAAAAAATTAGAAGCACTGGTAGAAACACCTACCTGGTGCCTGCATACAATGTGGTATGGTTTGAACATTGAAAGTTACACCCCAGAGAGATTTAATAATTTTACAGAATGCATGACTTTTAAACAGGCTTTCATTTTCTCCCTCAAATCCCTTATACGTTTTGGAATGTTCAATTGATTATCATGTTGTTAGTCTCCCTGAATGCATTCCTCATCATCTTACTTGGTATTTATATTTACAATATCCGGAGGAAACTTTCCCCAAAGCCAGAGAATACTGAGAGGCAGGGAGTTAGGAGAGACTTGGGAAAGACCTTAGAGAAATGGGCATCACCAGGTGTCATGGAATTTTATTCCTG
The DNA here is from genome assembly GCA_021292215.1 of Lophura nycthemera. Taxonomy (NCBI): domain Eukaryota; kingdom Metazoa; phylum Chordata; class Aves; order Galliformes; family Phasianidae; genus Lophura; species Lophura nycthemera. Next base: position 155,260 of record JADANK010000315.1, read on the forward strand.
AACACCTGCAGAACCATGAAAACAGGCAGGCACTTAAGGGAGGATGGCTGCAGGCCCCATAGATCTAATGAGGCACAAATTATTTGGGGACTGGCTTATGCCTACTGAGCCTTATTCAACACTATTCTGGAGGAGAGAGTCTGAGCTGAGCGAGAGTGTCTTTGAGGCAAGGAGAGTCTCCAGACCAAGGGGGAGAGAGTCTGATCTGAGAGAGACAATCTCTGAGCCAAAAAAGAGAATCTCCTAATCGAGAGAGATGATCTCCAAACTGAGAGAGTCTTCGACCCAAGAAGGCAAGTCTCCAAGACGAAAGAGCAAAACTCTGAGTCGAGGGAGAGGGTCTCTGAGCTGAGAAAGAAAGCCTCCAAGCTGAAAGTCTCCAAGCCAAGGGAGAGAAGGTTCAAACTGCGAGAGTCTCCGAGCTGAAAGAGTCTTCTAATAGAGAGAGAGAGTCTCTGAACTTAGAACAGAGGCTCAGCCAGCTCAATCAGAGGGAAAATCAATCTCGATGTTAATTGCTCCTGTAGAAGGAAAGAAGTGGCAGTGGGTGTCATTGTGCTTGGAATGAAAAGAAGAAGAATCAAGAGAGGATGAGGAGTCCACCACCACTATTCAACCTCTAAAAATGGGTGAGATATGAGATGCGAAAAGACTGTGCACGACACTCAAATGAGAACACTGTCACCTGGATGCTCTGGTATTGGGACACTGGGGCCAGTAATGTGGATCTAGATGGTAGAGAAGCTCACCAGCTGGCAGGTATTACTAGAGATCCAGCCATTGACAGAGTAGTAGAAGACGTTAGTAGAAAACAGAACTGAGCTTACACCCTCTGGAAGAGAATTTTAACAGCCGTAAGAGAAAGATATCCATTCAAGGAAGATGTATGTGATGCCTCATCCAAGTAAATGGATCACTGTGGAAAGAGGCATCCAGTAACTAAGGGAATTAGCCGTGGTGGAGTTGCTATATGATCCCATGTTTGATTCTGGTGATCCTAATTCAGACCATGATTCTGAAAAAATTAGGTGTTCACCAGTTATGTGGCAGAAATTCACACAAAGCGCACCAGCAATGTATGCCAGTACACTAGCGGGAATGCTATGGAGAGAGGAAGGAAGAACTGTATTACATGACTGGATTAATAATCTTTGAGAATTCAAAGAAAACCTCACCTCCTATGAACTAACCTGTATCTTGGCTGTCTCAGTAATATCATAAAGAAGGGATAACTAGAGGAAACACTGGTCCAATTAACAAAAAATGATGAACCTCACTCCCTACCTGTACAATCCAATATCTCCGCTATTAAAGGCAGGTGTCCCTTTGCTCAAGTGACAGATAATACTGGGTCCACACCACGTACTACCTTGGGGTTTTACCTACATGATCATGGATATGTTTATCAGCGATCTTAACTTTTCACATATCCAGGTAGTCCCAGAAAACAGAGTGGCTTTCTTAAACATGGACCAATAGGTTCTAAGAATCATGGTCTGGAGGATAATTGAGTGTAATCCTTTTAAGAACTGTTTTAAAAGAGAAAACAATCTCTTTTTTTTTTCTCCTTTAATTAATAGCAAGTTGGCATAGTGCCAAAAATTGTAATGGAGGCAGGCCTGTTATCTCAATTGGATTGTGTCCCGTGTTGAGCGCCAATAACTGTCATAGTGTAGTTAATGCTATTCACATGTGACAGAGGAGACCTTCCTAGCACCTTTCATCCTCTCTTCCCCTTTTGAGGAGAAGAAAAAAAATGACCCAATTAAGAGAGAGAGAACAAATTTACTACAAATCATAAAAGAATGTAAGGTAATTATATAAAAAAGAAATTACAGGTTATAAATCAAACAAATGAGAGAAAGAGGATTTTCCAACTGTGCTGCTATCTGCTTCTCCTGGAAGGAAAAAGAGAAGTTCTCCCTCATCAACTGAACTCGGAAATCACGTAGGGAGTACCGGAGACTTCTGGGAATTGTAGTCTTTTTCTTCTCAGTGTATCTTCCTCTTAGAGATCTGGAACTCATGTAAGAATAGCTGAGACTGCCAGGAGCTAAGATCCAGGAAGTGCAGCTCCCCAGCACTGTGTTCCAGCACTAAACAGCGTGCTGCTGGATGTCCTAATATGGAATACTGAGAACCAGGACAGTCAGTAGTGGTTGCTACCTATCAAATATGTTATGGCTGTTATCTGATTACGGTTTTAGCATTCTCCTTCAGATTTGATATAGCTTTTTCAGTAACCCATCTGTATGGGAACTGCTGAGTCATGGCCTGAACCTCTGATTGATCACCTGAGGCAAGCAATGAGTCAGCCATGGGAGCACAGGTGAAGGTAATTCACCTGTGCTGCAGGAAGGGGTAGAGCCTGGCTTCACCTCTCCTAGACCCATTTAAGAGCTGACTACCAGTGGGGAAGGATCTCTTCTGGAGATCTGCTCTGCTGGAGTTTCTTGAGTGAGCTTAGGATGCGGGTAAGCATCCTGTCTATTCTCTTTGTCTTGCTTTGCCTAACTCTCCTGTTTATTTCATTATTATAATATCTTAATATTATTTGATTATATGCTATCTTAATATTCTTTGATTATACACCCATACATGCGGCTGCTTTCATTCTGACCTGTTTTCTGTTCACCTTTTGTTTCTAATGCTGCCTCCTGCCTGTAATCTCTTCCCTAGAGCAGTCCCCAAATAAATTGTCTGGGGCTCTAGAATTATACAATCCTTAGAGTTGGAAGGGACCTTTAAAGGTAATCTAGTCTAACTACCCTACCATGAACAGGGGCATCTACAGCTAGATCTGGTTGCCTAGAGCCTGGTGTAGTCTGGCTTTGAAAGTCTCCAGGGACAGGGTATCTGCCATGTCTCTGGGCAACCTGTTCTAGTGTCTCACCATCCTCCCTGTAAAAGACTTTTTCCGATTATATCCAATGTAAATCTACCCTCCCTGATCTTGAAGCCATTTTCCCTTGTTTTATCACCACAGACCCTGCTAAAGAGTCTGTTCCCTTCTTTCCTGCAGCCTCTCCATTTAGATATTTGATAAGGATCTAGAGATCAGTCCCTCAGTCTTCTTTTCTCCAAGCTGAACAGCCCCAGCTCTCTCAGCCTGTCCTCATAGGAGGGATGTTCTATTCCATGGATCATTTCTGTGGCCTTCCTCTGGATATGCTTCAACAGGTCTATATCTCTCCTGTACTGAGGACTCCGCATCTGGACACAGTATTCCAGGTGAGGCCTCACAAGTGAAGAGTAGAGGAGCAGGATTACCTCCCTTGACCTGCTGGCCATGCTTCTTTTGATGTAGCCCAGGATACAGTTGACTTTTGCACTGTGAGGGCACATTACTAGCTCATATCCTGCTTTCCATTCATCAGTACCTCGGGGTCCTTTTCAGCAAGGCTGCATTCAATCCTTTCATGTCCTAGCTTGTATTGATAGTAGATGTTGCCTCGACCCAGGTGCAAGACCTTGAACTTGGATTTGTTCAACCTCATAGAGCCATTGACCACTACTCTCTGGACTCGATCCTGCAGCCAGTTCTTTGTCCATCAAACAGTCTACCCATCAAATCTGTATCTTTCCAATTAAGAGAGAAGGATGTTGTGGGGTACTGTGTCAAAAGCCTTACTGAAGTCTAGATACATGACATCAATGCAGTGACACTAATAGAAAGCCACTAGGGTGATGAAGCAGGATTTGCCCTTGGAGAAGCCATGCTGGTTCTCCTGTATCAGCTCCCTGTCTTCTATGTACTGTAGCATAACTTCCAGGAGGATCTGTTCCATGATCTTTCCTGGCACAGAGGTGAAACTGACAGGTCAGTAGTTCTTGGGGTCATCTTTTTTTTTTTTTTTTTTTTTTTTTACTCTTTTTAACAATAGATGTGAAGTTTCCTTTTTCCAGTCACTAGAGACTTCACCTGATTGACATGTGTTTTCAAATATCATAGAGAGTGGCTTGGTGATTACATTAGTGTATGGTAACTGTTGAGTCATGGCCTGAACCACTGATTGAGCATCTGGGAAAAGGACCCAGTCAGCCCTGGGAACACAGGTGAAGGCAACTGGAAGGGGGTGGAGCCTGGCTCCACCTCTCTTAGACCCCATTTAAGGGCTGACTGCCCCTCTGGAAGGATCTCTGGTTGGAGATCCCTCCCTTGTGGAGTCTTTTCTGTGAGCCTGGATCTTTAGAGATGGGTGAGGGCCTTCTAATTTTCCTTTGAAATACTGTACTATCCATGCTAGTCCCTTTGCTGTTACACTCTGTCATGGTTTTGTGATTTTTGGTTTTCGGTATTCCACATCATAACATCATGTGGGGCAGTGGGAGTTTAACTGTTGGTGCTCAAGCTCTGGCTACCTGCCTGGAAGAGAAGAAGAACTACGTTCCCCAGGGGACTTTGCGGTCACAGAGAGTCTCGAGATACAACTCCTGGCAAGGTCACCTGATGCGTTCTTCTTTTGCCTGCTCTTCGTCAGCTCTCCTCCCTTTTCTCCCTGCTGCTCAACTGGACTGCGCATCTCACCTCAGCCCTCCGCGTTGTGGTGAGGCCTACCCACCTTTCGGACATTCTCTCTCTCGTTATATTTATTAGCTTCAATTTTAATTATATTGTATTATAGTGTGTTATCTTGCATTCCGATAATATATTTAGTAAATTAGTTTGTTTCTCCTCAGATCGTTGCTGCTGTTTCTAATTATTTTGGGGTCCCCTGTTCCCTTTTTTTCCGGAGGCGCGGATCTGCTGATCCCTCCGCCCCGCTAGTCACGGAACTGGGCCGAACCAGCCCGTAAACTGTTGACACACTCCTGTATTGCTCTTCTACCACGTTAATCTTTCCAATTGTAATGTTTGGTGAGCCAGACAAACTAAAACACTAAAATGTCCTTTCTTTGGAATGTCTTTAAATGGGTTAAGGGGAAGAACATTATCCCCCTAGATAAGACTATCCCTGGTCATATCCTAGGATTTCTCATATCACTCTACCACAAACTCTCAGTTACAATTGAGAAATGGGGTCCCCTGGGGGTTACCAGAAATATTTTCTCCTCATCTTGCATGGCAGATTATTCTCATGAATTAGATAAAGGTACTTAAATTATAAAAGAGCGCAAGTTAGCTACATCTACCATGGCATGGTGTCATGGTTGTATGATTTTTGGTTATCAGTATTCCACATCATAACATCGTGTAGTGCACTGGGAGTTGAAGAGTTAATGCTCCAGGTCCGGGCACCTGTCCTGGAAGAGAACTACTACATTCCCCCAGAGGACTGTTTGCTGTTATTATTTCCGATTGGGGGGAACAGATAAAAGGCCTTGGTAGGTCACCTGATGCCCCTTTCAATCATCAGGCTCTCTTCCCTTCTGCTTGTCCTGACCACACATCTTGCCTCAGCATTAGAGTTAGGCCTTCAGTTTTTGGATGTGCACGCTCTCTCATTATATTTGATTTATTAGCTTCAGTTCTAATTGTATGTATTGTATTACAGCATGTTATCTTACATTCTGGTATCTTATTTAGTAAATTAGTTTTTCTCCTCAGATTGTTGCTGCTGTTATTTTTTTGGGAGCCCATCTATTTTTTCCCTTTATTTTCCTCTTTTCTGGAGGTGTGGATCTGTTGGGTCCCTTCGCCCTGCTAGTCACGGAACTGGGCCAAACCAGCCCACAAACAGTTGACGTTCTTAGTGGAGAATGCAGGCATAGGCTGCTTTTTGGCTTTTAGAACGGCTCTCTCTCTGCTCTCGGAGAGCTTCATTTGGTAATTTTATTAGTACTTCAGTTGCCGCACTGAAAACCTGGACCTTGAATGTCCTGGTGGACTGCCAATATTCTGGGATATTTGTAAACTTTGAGCACTGCTGTCTTATTTCTGTGAAGAAAATAAAAATGCTTTCCCTTGTAAAACTGGTCTTCAAGGGAATGCATTCTGCAGCAGATTCAGATATGAATGATCTAAATCGTTTATTACAAGTTCTCATATCACTTGCATACCTTCACAAGTTTTCTTTTTCTAGCTTTCCCATCCACCCCTACAACTTTCCCATCCACCTTTACATGTCAACAGCATTCTACAAACACTCCTCAACTATTTATGCGGGCACTTATCCAATCAGAGCTGTGAGCTGTTCCTCCTTATCGAGATGTCCCTGGTTCTCATGCTGTTTATCTTGCTCCACAGCTGCTGTCCTTGTATTCCCACAGCATTCCATCATTTTTTCATTGGTAATGCTCAAAACATACTGGGCCTTAATTAGGTTTGCCATTCTGCTCTATGGAGTTATAGGTATATATAATCGATTGTATGCAAAATACCAGATAGGTATTTCTATCAGTGTTTTCAATGTGGCATGCAACTCCAGAGGGAGTTGCCAATTCTACAGAACTTGTGGTTTTTAAACAGACTTCCAGTCTTTCCCTCGAATCCTTCATGCATTTTTTTTGAATGCTCATCTGATCATGTTGTTAGTCTCCCTGAGTGTACTGTTCGTTACTTCAATTATTAAAAACACATACTGAGTGAAATATTTTGAGGAAGCCTTCCCCAAAGCCAGAGAATACTGATTGGCAGGGAGTATGGAGAAGCTTGGGAGAGACTTTAGAGAGATGGACATCTTTGGTGTCATGGGACATCTCTCCTGAACACCTGCAAGATCCTGAGAGCCAAAGCAGATATTTGAGACAGGGATGTTGTGGCTCAGGCAGATCTGAGGAGGCACGAATGATTTAGGGCCTCACTAATGCTTATTGGGCCTTATTCAATACTATCCCAGAGAGGGGGAGAGTTTCTGGAATTGGGAGAGAGAGTCTACAAGCTGAAAAAGACAGTTTCCAGGAGAGAGTCCAAGCTGAGAAGGAGAATCTCCAGTTTCTGAGAGAGTTGCCTTGCTGAGAAACAGAATCTCCAGGCTGAGCGAGAGTCTCCAATCTGCGAGAAAAGACCTCTGGTCCGAGCAGGACGCCCTCAGGTCTGAGCGAGACATCCTGAAGTCCGAACAGGATGCCTTCTGAACTGAGTGAGACACCTTCCAGTTCACAATATTCAGTCTCCAAACCAAACAAGCCCACATTCAGGCTCATTGATCATGGTTGAAGCTGAACTAGATTCCCTCATAGCTGAACAGGACAGACTCTGAGCCAAGCTGGAGAGTGAGAGCATTGAAACTGACCAACCTGATCAACCACAGGAGGCACCAGAATTGATGTCAGTTGCCCCTGTAAGAGGATGGAAAATGAAACTAACATAGACTCATGTAGAATGGAAGAACTAGGAGGAGGAGAAAGAGGAAGAAGAATACTGTAAGGGAAGATGGAAGAGGTGGAAAGTGGTCCATAGGAGTGGCTCTGAAATTGAGTGGAACTGCCCCTGAGTCCAGGGGAGGGACCCTCAATAAGATCGTGGTCACCAACACCCAGGAGGGTAACAAGTCCTGAAAGCATAGGAGGGGAGGAAGACACTGTCACCATTACCACTCGATCTCTGAAAATGAATGAAATTGAAGGTCTGAGAAAAGACTCTTCACGTCACCCAAATGAGCCTATTGTCACCTGGTTACTTTAGTGTTGGGACAATGGGGCCAACAGTGTGTTGCTAGATAGTGGAGAAGCTTGCCAACTGGGTAGCAATGCCAGGGACTCTGCCATTGACAGAGGTATTAGTATATGCTGGGATGGGTCCTTCACCCTCTGGAAGCAGATGCTGTTAGCCGTAGAAGAAGGATACCCCTTCAAAGACGATCTGATGCCTGAGAAAAAGAAATGGACTACTATGGAAAAAGGCAACTCTTTTGAGAGAATATGCTGTGGTGGAAATGTTACATGACCACACATTCACTCCTGAGAATCCAAACCAAAAGCATGATCCTGAGAGAGTCAAGTGTACACCAAATGTGGCATATATTCACTAGGACTGCACCAGAAAGGTATGCCAGTAAATTAGCAGCAATGTATGGCAGAGGGGAAAGAAGACCCCTTATAAATGAACTGATTAATAAACTTCAAGACTTTGAATTACATTTAACCACTGTACAAGCTTGTGTTTCAGCCATTACAAAAGTAACTGAAAAACTGGACAGAGTGGAGAACAATCAAGAAGATATAATAGATGAACTTTCTACTGTGCTTTATGCTGATGGATCCATGGTGGTGATTTGCGGAATCAAACTCTCTAACCCACGTAAGGTTATAAGAGCAGGTACGTCTTTATTTCAGCGCTGCGCCACACGCCGGGTGCAAGGGGGATCGCTCCTCCTAACTTGCACGCCGGAAAGTGAGATCCCGTTACATTTATAAGTCAATCCATACATATTCAGGAGTGTTACCCAAGACTCACTAACATATTCATCACCTTTCTGGGAGTTCATTTACATACTGTCCCCCCTCCCCAGTGCATGCGCAGTAGCATCCATTGGATGAAGGCTCGACGTCTTCCTCCCCCTTTGGTGGTCGTTCCGGGATGAAGTCAGACGTCTTCCTCGCCATGTCCTTCCGACCTTTGTCCCAGTTTTTGGGCTCTTCTCTCTCCCGTCCTGCATACCTCAGCAATGTCTAATTCTGCCTATCCTTTCCTCCCCTTACGTTCTCAGGGGCCCTTTCTGCGTGACTAGAGACGGCTGTCTGTTGGGAGCGTATTTGGGCTAGCAAAGGTTAAGGCAATAAGTTTCCCCTTAGCTAACAAGAGGTTAAACTAAGAAACGAATTCCCCTAAGCTAAGCAATAAAGTTCCTCCTGAGTTAGCAAGAAGGGTTTAAATTACGTGATGCCAATTTCTTTTGAGTTAGTAAAACCAAGCGATGTTACAGACCCCTTTCATCTTTCCCACTTTACTGTCTCAGTGGTATCAGATGCATCCGATAGGGACTGGGATTCCCAAAACAGCCTTCTGGACAGGCTGATCAAATTATTTTCCTCTCAACCTGCATCATCCAACATCTCAGCTATTAAAAGATGTCCTCCTGCTCAAGGAAGTGACAACAGTAAGACTATGTCGCGTATGGCCTTGTGGCGTTACCTACGTGACCATGGAGAAGATATGAAGAAGTGGCATAAAAAACCCACTCCTGCACTTCAGGCAATGGGTAAAAGAATTACAAGACAGATCAACCACAAAGGTGAACTTCTCCAAAAAGGTGACTGCTCCAGTTGCTCCAGGACACGGCAAAAGCCTTGAGAATGACAGAGGTAACAAATAGGCCCTGCCCTCAATCAGGGTGGGAAAGGGTTAATAGAATTTATTGGACTATGTGGATTCAATGGCCTGGCATGTCAGAACCACAGAAATATGAGGCACTGGTGGACACTGGTGCACAGTGCACTCTACCCTGGAGTCACCAAGGGACAGAATCAATTTATATTCATGGGGTGACTGGGGGTTCCCAAGAGCTGACTATGTTGAAGGCCAAAATAAGCCTCACTGGTAAAGATTGGCAAAAACATCCTATTGTGACTAGCCCAGGGGCTCCCAGTATACTTGGTATTGATTACCTCAGAAGGGGATATTTTAACGATTCCATGGGGTATCGATGGGCCTTTAGAATAGCTGCTGTAGACACAGACAACATTAAGCAGCTGTCTGTTTTGTCTGGCCTATCAGAAGATCTGTCTGTTGTGGGATTTCTACAGGGAAAAGAGCAACAGGTACCAATTGCTACAAAAACAGTGTACAGATGGCAGTATCGCACCAACAGAGATTCCTTGCTCCCCATTCATGAGTTGATTCATCAGCTAGAGAGTCAGGGAACGATAATCAAAACTCACTCACCTTTTAACAGCCCCATATGGCTAATCTATAAAGCCAGTGGAGAATGGAGGCTGATGGTAGACTACCGTGGCCTGAATGAATTGAAGTCAAAAGCAGCTCAGTGGTATGCCACCTCTGACATTGCTAATGCTTTTTTTTTTTTTTTTTTCTCCATTCCTTTGGCCTCAGAATGTAGGCCACAGTTTGCTTTCACCTGGAGGGGCGTTCAGTATACCTGGAATCATTTGCTCCAGGGGTGGAAACACAGCCCAACCATTTGCCATGGGTTGATCCAAACTGCACTGAAACAGGGGGGTGTTCCTGAGCACTTAGAGCACATTGATGTTATTGTTATTGGCTCTGGGCAGCCTGGTCTACTAGTTGGTGACCCCGTCCACAGCAGGGGGGTTGGAACTAGACCATCTTTGAGGTCCTTTTCATCCCAGGCTATTCTATGTTTCTTGGCCTGTGATCCAACTCCAGGCTCAGGGCATCCATTTCCATCATCAGCCTCTGGTTGGGGATCCCCTCCTGCAGTGACTCTAGTTTAAAGCCCTCCTGTCTAAATTGGAAAGCTTGTTGCCAAATATTGTCTCCTACTTCTCTGAACAATGAACCCCATCCACCCCCAGAAGATCAGATTTCTCAAAGCTATTTCCATGGCGTTAGTAGCTGTAGCCCTGTTCATTACACCACTCCCTTTACCATTCATTGATTTTCTTAATTCTGTCAGCCTGTTCCCTCCCCATTCCTTTAACTGGGAGGATTGATGAGAAAACTACCTGTGCTCCTATATCCTTCACTGCTGCTCCTTGTAGTCCCTCTTGATATTATTCAGTTTGCTCACAACTGTTTCAGTGGTGCCTATGTGAAGCAGCAGCAGCGGGTAGTAGTCAGTGGGATGTGCGAGGTCTGGCAACCTCTCTGTCACATCTTTGCAGGACCCACGTAAACAGTAGTAGATCAGTACAACAAATGGGTGCCTCTGTATGTCATGATTTCATGATTTTTTTTTTTGTTATCAGTATTCCACATCATAACATCATGTAAAGCACTGGGAGTTAAAAAGTTAATGCCTCACTTCTGTGGACTGCTGATTTTTTTGGGTACCTGGCTCTCAGAAGAGAACAACTACATATGCCAGAGAACTTAACATTCAGAGGGGAAGATAAAGCTCCTGGTAAGCTCTTGGGACTCTTTTCTTGCTGCCTGGCAACATGTGTACTCTCCAGCCATTTTACCTTCAATTCAGAGTAAGGCCTTCAGTTTCACTTTCTTTCTCTCTCATTTTATTTGATTTATTAGCCTCAATTCCAATTATATATTGTATTATAGTGTGTTATCTTGCAGTCCAATATCATATTTAGTAAATTAACTTTCTTCCTCAGATCGTTGATGCTGTTCTGTTTTTAGGCCTGTCTCCCTACCCTTTCCCCTTTTTCCAGGGTGTGGGTCCGTGGGTCCCCTGCCCCATTAGTCACAGAACTGGGCTGAACCAGGCCATAAACCATCAATACCCTCCCTTCCCCTTTTCCAGGCCAGTGGTCCTGCTGTCCCCCTGTCACAGAGACAGATAGATCTAGTGGTAACTCCCTGACACTGTACCCCTCAGAAGAGAATCACCCACCACTTATCACCTGCCACTTTTTCTTAGTGCTTATTAATTAGTTATTAATTAGCTTTTCTTAATTAGTGCTAATTGTTATGCAATGGGGAATTTGGTCCAGATGCCTTACTCTGTTTTGACTTACCTGTTACTGTTTCTTTTTCCTCCTCAGTCTGCAGAACTGTGAAACAGTTCTGCAGAGGCACCTCAGGTTTTGAGGCAGGCTTCTTTCTCCTGTTAGACTTTCTCGTGGTAATTTGCCATTTCTCATCACTGTTGGCTTCCCCTCTAACTGGATGTGCCAGTGGGGGAGTTTGGGGCTGTTTAGCCCCAGACTGTGGATTCAGTGCAGGTTGCATGTGAATCTAGCTGTCTATCTCCATTTCTGCCTCCCTGATAGTACACAGACTGTCTCCTGAAGCTCAGTCAGCTGCTACAGAAGGTCCTCCATCTGGGCACATCTTAGGCAGGCGAGTTTGCCACTCACCCCTGCTCCAGGAGAAAGGTCCAGACACTTCCCACAGACCATGGTCTGCGCAGCTACTGCTTCTTTCAGCAGCTCTGTCTGGGTTGAGACCTTGATCGTGTCCAGGATAGATGATATATACCTCCCTCCGCCAGAGCTGCAGCCTTAGCTGTGTCAAGTGCTCACCATTCTGCCTCAAAGGTCAGTTGGAATGAGTGCCCCTCACTTCTGCAGCTAGCAGAACCTCGGTGCCCTGCTGTATGAGCTACTACTCCGGTTGCTGCAGCAGGCAATGGGTGACACCTTGTCATGGTTTTATGATTTTTGGTTATCAGTATTCCACATCATAACATCATACAGTGTACTGGGAGTTAAAGAGTTAATGCTCTAGTTCCAGGCACCTGTCCAGAAGAGAAGAACTACATTCCCCAGAATGCTTTGTGTTCAGAGAGGAGATATAACCCCTGGCAAGGTCATCTGATGTCCCTTTTTCCTTCGGCTCTCCTCCCTGCTGCTCCACCCAACTGCATGTCTCACCTCAGCATTATGGTGAGGCCTTTCCACCTTTCAGACACTCTCTTATTGTACTTGATTTATTAGCTTCAATTCTAATTATATTGTATTATAGCGTGTTATCTTGCATTTCAATACCATATTTAGTAAATTAGTTTGGTTTCCCTCAAATCGTTGCGCTGGTTTTTTAATTATTTTGTGGTCCCGTTTTCCTTTTCTTGGGGCGTGGATTTTACAAATCCCTCCACCCTGCTATCACCGAAACTGGGCCCGAACCAAGCCTGTAAACCAATTGAATTCTTGGTGGAGAAATGCGGGAACTTTTTTAGCTGCGTTTTAGGCTTTTAGAACAAATCGTTCTCTCGGCCCTTCGGAGAGCTTCATTAGGGAACTTTAACAACAGTTTTCCCCCTTTCTGGCTGAAAAAAACCTTGGAAAGTCCCAGGCAACTGCCAATATTCCGGGGGGAATTTTGTAAACGTTGAGCACTGCAATTTGGCTTCTGTAAAGAGAAAAAAAATGCTTTTTCTTCTAAAAAAACTGCCTTTCAAGGAACTTCAATGCTATTTTTTTTTTCTTTTTTAAGGCTCAAAATCTGGGGGCCTTAATTAAGTTTGCCACTTTACAGAGCTATATAACTGATTGAAAAACACTGATAGTAATACCTACCTGGTATCTGCTTGCAAACTCTGTTTGCCCACCATGTGTTCAGTGGGCAGCAACTTGTTCCTGCCCTCCCTGAGGCTTTTATTTTTAGGAGTGTGGATATGGTCTCCATTTCCCCTGGCAACACCCACACCATGGCCACCCCCTCCCTTGTGAAGCGCCCATTGCGGGTAGGGGTCACCCCACTTTCCTTCGGGTGTTCCCGGGAAAGGAAGCCCCCAGAACCCCCTTGTACCTTGAGACTGGTTGATCTACTTCTGGCCAGGCTAGCTCCACAGTAGCTACTCTTGATGACTGAGACATGCATCTTTGGATACCCTTTCTTTACTCCAATGATAGTTTGGATCCTTTCTTTCTTTCAGGCAATCAGAAAACTTGTGTTGGATATAACAGCATAACAAATGAAAGCAGTGTAGGATTTCCAAGGTAGTGTTTCAGGACTGTCATCTTGAAGTACATTCTCTCTCTCCAACTTGTCTTACTGTTAATGCCTGGTTAGTCTCTGGGAATTGTAGAAGTCACATTTTAGTTGCTTATTTTGAATATTTTATTGGGAAAGATAAATCAGCATTGCATTTCATCTTATTGCCAACAAGCTTGTTTCAGAGTTAATCAGATATAAATTGTAGCTGCTCAACACAGTCATGTTATCTTGGAGCAAGGAACTGCAGGGCAGGTTTCCCAGAGAAGCTGTTAGCTTATGGTTTCTGTTTTCAGTCTCACCAGCACAAAACCTGTGGCCAGCTCCCTGCTGGCTCTAAGTGAGGCTGAACTGTAGTTTATGCTCTTTATTTCTCAGTCCTGAATACTGACACTCTGCAAAACTAAAGAACCAGCTTTCTGGCCCTAAGCAGAGCAATGGGCAGCTTCATGTTGGGCTGTAACAGTGTCTTTTGTACCTCCCCCTTCACTTTGCATCCCCTGTGGATGTCTTCAGTTTAAGCTAGAGTAAATGATGTTCAATGACTTATTCTTTTTTCTACAGTGTTAGGGAAGTGAACTATATCCTGTCTCCTGCTTTTCTGGTTATTTTGATGTTCATTTTAGCATAGGCTCATTTTTGATGAAGGTAACTTCAGTCATTTTTCACAGCTCAAACACTGAGTTTTGCATTTGATAGAATGATTTCTACATAGAATTTTATACAACTTTTTTTTTCTTGAAAGAGTTCTGATTAAGAGGAGAGCTTTGTAAAGGGTTTGGTGGCACTGGGGAAAAACTCTCAATTGTGGAAATGGAGTGCCCAGCTTCCAGCATTACCATTGTTTAGTTCAGTTTATGCTGAAAGAAACTTGTACTTCATTAAGAGTTTTCTCTTCTAGAGCCCGGGTCATCTTAGATGTTACTTAATATCCTTTTCCTATGCTTAACAGGTTCTGCTACCCTTCAAGAATGGGAAAATCTGTTTGCTGTTTGATTGCTCACCTGTACTTCTGCTCAGATATTTGCTTGCTGCACTTATTAGTACTGTTTTTCAACAGAACTTACTATCTTATCTTCCTTTCCTATTTCAGCATCTATGACAGATTAGATCTCCATGGACATGCACATGCCTTGTGCAGCTCCTCTTAACGATGAATGCTATTGCAGATTTACATAAGTTTTTTTAAGAGGAATTCAGATTTTTTTATTCAACACTGACCAAGAGATTAGCTCATATCTCTAGCACACTAGAAAAAAAACCAAACGTATCATACTAGATACCCAAATCTTTACACTTTCTGCTGTAAGAAAGGGGGATTAGAACTTCTGAGCTAAATGCCAGTGCATAGAAAGGACTGTCAGATTAGAAGACAGAAATAACTCCACATACATTGATTTCAAACCTCAAATTGAGAAAACCATGATCAGACAGATCTCACAGAAGCTTAGTCTAATCTACTGAACACACTACTGTATGTAAATCATTGTAGCAATTGGACAGATCAATACACTGGGAAAAGCATTACAACAAAAATAAAATAACAGTACAACTAGCACAATAGAAAGGTACTAAAAAGAAAAAGTTTGCTTACCTATATCAGAAAATTGTAAGTTTACAAGAGAAAACCTCACCAAAGACAAAACTCCAAAAATGATCCTTCCCTACTAGCAATCAGCCCTTAAATGAAGTTCAAGAGAGGTGGAGCCAGGCTCCACCCCTTCTGGTTGCACAGATGCATTGCCTTCACCTGTGCTCCCAGGGTTGACTGTGTCCTATCCCTAAGTGCTCAATCAGTGGTTCAGGCCATGACTCAACAGTTCCCATACACTCCACACCTTCATGGCCTGAATCAAAGATAGAGTCAGCTGGAGGGTGAGCCTTCCCTAATACAGGGATTCACCACACTACAATGCTTATACAATGGCCCATCGCAATGCGGGTTGACAATCTAAGATGACTGATTGGTTTGTGGTTGAAGTTCATGTTCTCTCATGGGCCAGTGCTTGACAGTGTTAGTGGAGACATGCAGTTGTTTGGTGCAGAACCATCTTATGTTCCATCAGTCCTACATAGGCCATCACCAGGTGTTGGGCTTGATCTCACAGCAACACTGGAATGTGACAATGGCATTTTGCTCCTTCCAGTGATCCTAGAGACTCAAAGACTCATGGAGAGTAGTACAGATGTTTCAGGGGTACCAGGAGGGGAAGGTCTGTCCTCCAGGGCAAGATACAGGCTGTATTCCCATCCTGGGTCAACACTTTGGCTTGCACCAGGGCATGCCCCGGCCACCTGCACCACATTCTTTGGCCAGATGTCTGCAGCTGCATAAATATATCAGGCACCAAGGGGCAGGGGGGATCCTTGTCCACTTGATTTCCTAACTGATTATCACCTGAAGGCAACAAGGAGTCAGCTTGCAGAAACACAGGTAAGGCAATTCCACCTTGTGAGGAAGGGGAGGGAGCCGGCTCCCCCTCTCCTAGACCCTTTTTAAAGGGATGACCTTGCAACTAAAGAAAGAACCTTCCTTTCCGGGTGATTGCTTCTGTTGGAGTTTTTTTTGTGAGCCTAGGTCAAGGGTGAGCATTTATGTTTGTTTTTGATTATTCCTTTTCACTGTGATAATCCTTCTAGTTATGTGGTCTGTAAAATACCAGTCTAACTATGCTTCTCTACTAATTATATATTTGTTGATTGTACACCTTAGCAATGAAGACTAGAGCGTTGACTACAATAACAGTAGGCTATGTACTGATTACTGAGTGTACTACTAAGTCTCCCACCACCAATAATTTCCCCCAAGGTACAAGTAGGCCACCCCCACTTTGTCCTACTTGCACCTTCTAAAGGGGCCATTTCTATTTATGGGAATATCTTGTTCTAAGGGATTCTTAGGGCAGGACGGAAGGTTTTAGTTTTTCTTGCTAATTTGGGGTCTTACCCAATTATCAGAGCCCATAACTTGGATCCTGAGCGAAGAGGCCCATGTTGTCTATAGCATTTTCAGGGCACTGGGTTTGTCATCTGTAGGCCTTTCATTCAAGTCCTGCAGGGTTTCATAGAGTCTCTTTACAATCATGGAATCACAAGG
This sequence comes from Lophura nycthemera, assembly GCA_021292215.1. NCBI lineage: Eukaryota > Metazoa > Chordata > Aves > Galliformes > Phasianidae > Lophura > Lophura nycthemera. The sequence continues at coordinate 171,774 of JADANK010000315.1, forward strand.
TTGGAAAGGACCTACAAGATCATCTAGTCCAACTGTCCGCTCATTACCATTGCTACCACAAGCTTTACTAATTCATATCCATAGTTCCTCATCCAACAACCCTTTGAAACCTGCCAGGGGCGGCAAACCTCCTCTATACAGGCTTGTGGCCATTTTTCCCTCAATCCGGTTTTGTTCCTGGGAGAAGAACCAAAGCCCTTCCTCTCCAATCTCCCTTCAAAAAGTTACGAGTGGTAATAAGGTCTCCTGGAGCTTTCCTCTTCTCCAGACTAAACAATCCAAGTTCCCTCAAGCCCACTCTTCATAAGATTTGGTGCTCCAGGCCCTTCACCGTTTTGTTGCTCTTCTTTGGATGGGTTCCCCTCAATTCTTTCCTGTAGTGAGGGGCCCAAATCTGAATAAAATTTGCTCGAGGTGGCGGCCTCGCCATTGCTGAACAGGGGAAATTACCTCTTGGCTCCTGCTTGGCCACAACTATTTCTTATGCAGGCCAGGATGCCATTGGCCTTCATGGGCCCACCGGGGCACATTGCGGTCATGTTTCCAGCCGAGCATCAACCAACACCCCCAGGTCCCATTTCCCTCACAGTCCTTCCAGCCACTCTTCCCCTAACCTGTAGGGTGTGGGGTTTTTGGCCAAAGTGCAGGACCCGGCAATTGGCCTTTGTTTGAACCTCAATAAATTCCCTCAGCCCCTGATCCAACCTTTCCAATCCTTTCTGAAGGGCCGCCAACCCTTCGGGCTTGGCGCCAACCCCTCCCCGCTTTTATCATCGGCAAACCTGGGGGACACTCAATCCCCTTGTCGGTCATCAATAAAGACATTAAACAGATGGGGCCCCCAGTACCCGAAACCCCTGGGGGACACCACTTGTAACGGGTTGCCCAGCTGGCTTAACTCATTAACTGCTACCCGTTGGGCATGGCCCCCTAGCCAGGTTCCTTACCTCAAAAGAAGGATATACCTGTCCAGGCCACGGGCAGCCAGTTTCCCTCCCCCAGGAAATACGGGAAAGTGTCAAAGGCTTTGCTGAAGTCTAGGTAGATAACATCCAACAGCCTTTCCCCATCTAACCAGTCCAGGCAAACCCGTCATAAAAAATAAAGAGATGAGGGTTTGGGTCAGGCAACGACCTCCTTTCAGAAACCCGTGTTGGCTGGGCCGATCCCCCAGAATTGCCATCATGTGCTGGTGATCTTCACCCAAGATTGATTTTGCTCCATTACTTTCCCTGGTAACCTATGTTAGGCTGGCGGCCTTTAAGGTTCCCCAATTCTCCTTCGCCCTTCTTGTTGACGGGAGTCACATCAGCAACCCCCAATTCCCTGGGACCTCTGAGATAACCGGAGTTGCGGGGATGGCCCGAGAGCGGCTCGGCTACAACCCCCGTCAGCTCCCTCAGCACCCTAGGATGGAGGCCCATCTGGTCCCAATGGCCTAGTAAACATCCAGATCCGAGGAGGAGTTCTCTAACTGGTCCTAACCGGAATCCACCGGGGGTGGATTCTGCGGAGGCATTCCAAGATTTCCAGATCAGGGCGTAAAGTCCCTGAGGGATAACTGGTCTGGCTAATTAAAGGCAAGATTTAAAGAAGGCATTGAGGCCTCAGTTTCTTCCTTATTAGAGTGGTCACATTCCCCTGGCTGCATCAAGTAAAGGATGAGAATTGTCCTTGGGTTCTTCTTTTGCTGTTTGAGATATTTAAAAAGGATTTCTTATTCCCTCTTTTACGGCAGTGGCCAATTTGAGTTTCAAGTTTGGGCTTTTTCCCTTCCTAACTTCCTCCCTGGGCATACCTTAGCAAGTTCCTTGTTAATCTCCCTAAGTAGCCTGTCCCTTCTTCCGGAAACAATAGACTTCTCTTTTTCTTCTGGGTTTCATCAACAATAGTTCCCGGTTCATCCAAGCCCCGGTTCCTTTCTTTCCCCCAGGCTCACCTTCGGCATTTCAGGAAAAAGAACTGTTTTTTGTGGCCTTTAAGATTTCCCAATTTAGGAGCCCAGGCTTTTCCTGGACCCCTTTCCCTTAACAGTGACCTCCCAAGGGACCCGGCTACAAGCATCCGGAACAGGTCAAAGTCTGCCCTCTGGAAGTTCAAGGTGGCAGTTTTGCTGCCACCCTTCCTTGCTCCCTTGAGAATTGAAAATTTTCATGGTTCCTTGCCCAAAAGGCCCCAACCTCACATTCCCACCAGTCCTTCTCTGTTAAAAAAACAGGTCCAAGCAGGGCACCACCCCCGGGTAGGAATCCTCCTACCAGCTTGTGGTAAGGAAGCTATCTTCCACCACCACTTTAGAAACCTCTTGGACTCTTCCCATTCTGCGTTGTATTAATTTTCCAAATATTTAAGGGAAGTTGAAGTCTCCCAGGGAAAACAGTACTTGGGACTTCTCCCAAGCCGTTTATAAATTTCCTTCTCCTCCTTCATCCTGGTTGGGGGTCTTAACAGACCCCACCAATTCCCGCCCCTTGTTGTTCCCCTTTATTCTTACCCATAAACCCCTTTGTTTCACCATCCCATTAAACTCCTTGGACTCCCTTTCCCTTAAAATAAGGGGCCACCCCCCTTTCTCCTTCCTTGCCTTGTCCCTTCCTGAAGAGCTTGTAACCATCCATCACAGCACTCCAGTCATGGCAGTGGTCCCACCATGTTTCGGTAATAGCAACTAGGTCATAGTTAGCCTGACGCACAATCGCTTCCAACTCTTCCTGCTTGTTGCCCATGCTGCGTGCACTGCTGTAGACACACTTCAGCTGAGTCATCTGCCTCACCCCCAGCTCAAGCATCTGTCCCCTAGGCTCATCTTGTGAGCCCTGTTTTGTCCCCTTCCCCTATCGTAGCTAGTTTAAAGCACTAGGATTCATTGCCCCCTTTGAGATAGGTGGGTTCCATGGACAGACAACAGGCCAGGGGCCAAGAAAACTGCCCCATGATCGAAGAACCCGAAGTTTCTGCCTTGACACCAGCCTCTGAGCCAATTATTCATTACTTGTGCTTTCCAAGCCTGCTCCATGTCCTTCACTGCACCTGAAGGTATAGAACAAAAGATCACTTGAGCTCCCACTCCTTGAACTAAACACCCTAAACCCCTGAAATCTCTTTTCATAGTTCGTAGGCTTCTCTGAGCAATTTCATCACTGCCCACCTGAACTATGAGTAACAGAAAATAATCAGTGGACCTAACCAGCTTAGGGAGTTTCTTGGTTATGTCCCTGACCCAGGCCCCAGGAAGGCAGCAGACTTCCCGACTGCTCAGGTCCGGTTTGCATATGGGGCCCCCTGTTCCTCTGAGAAGGAAGTCGCCCACCACGGCCACCTTCCTTTCCTGACAGAGGCAGTCTCAAGGCATGGGGGTGACCGCCTCGCCTTAGGCTCCCTCCTAGGCAGATCCTCCATTGCCTCACCACTCGCCTCCCCTTCTATTTCCAGCATCTAAAACTTGTTGTTTAGAGGGAGCTGGGGAAGTGGGCTAGGCAGGCAGGGGGTGCTCCCGTGACACTGAGTCGGGACTCTCTTCCATTCCTCCTCATAAGTCAGGTCTGTCCGACTGTGACAGGGCAGGGGGGCCACCACTTTTCTGGGGGTATCTCCCTGGCACCCTTCCCTCCAGCACACCAGCAAGTCACTCCATCAATCAATCTCCTGCTCACACTTCCCTGATGGTCCTTAGTCTCTGCACCTCCTCCTTGAGCTCCAGCAGCAGGCTGAGCAGCTCATCCACCTGCTCACACCTCACACAGGTGGAATCCCTGCCACCCTCCCCCGGCAGCAGCAGGCTCATGCACTCCTTGCAGCCGGAGACCTGAACAGCTACGTTTCTGGGCAGGCCCTCAGTCTGGGTCACCGTGGTCTTCTTGGAACAAGCCCACTGTCTGGTAGAGACCATGTTTAGGCCTGCAGTCTCAGAGACTGCCAAGAGGAAAGCCAGTCTCCTGAGCAAGGAGGAACAATACTTACAGTCCTCACCACTTGACCCATCTCTCACACCCACAGCTGCAGCACGGTATGGGCAGTGTGGGCTGTGCTCACTCACAAAACCTCCCTGTTCTCAGTGGGCAGCAGGAACGGTTACTCACTTGGGGTGCTCTGGGAAGCTAGCTTCTGCCCTCCCCGAAGCTATGTAAAGCTTATTATCAGGTGCGAATGTCAAGGGCAGGTGATGACATGTTCGTAGGCTGTTTAAACTGTGTCGCTAATGTGCCAGCTCCATCCCTGCTGACTCAGGAGCCCGCCCACGAGCTGCCAGCTCCCCAGCACAAGCACAGCACTGTTGCTGGCTTCAAAAAAGCCTTAAAAAGAGCTCTTGTTGGCCTTTTTTACTCCAGATCCCTTGCCCAGTGCAGTCTTACCTGCTTTGAAGCTAGTCTCTGCAGCAAAATTGTCCACCCCTGCAGGGACTGAGAGTCTGTCTTCAGGGGAGCCTTAAGAATACTGTTATGGGGTTCCAATAAGGCCTGCCCCTGTCGGATTATATGGCAGGTGGAATCGCCATTCAGTGTTGTTTTCTTCTGCTCAGCGTTGTATCATGGTACCAGTGAAATGAGTCCCTTGGTCACTCTCAATGACTTGAGGTGTCCCATAGGCAGCCATCAAGCTGGTAAGCACCTTGATGGTATATGCCTGGTTCGCTTTTGGCACTGGATAGGCCTGCATTAGTCTACTTGTTGTGTCGAGGCAGGTCAGGGCATATCTCATCCCCTCAAGACTGAGGGAGGGGCCCAATGTAATCAACCTGCCATCGCTGGAGAGGATTGTGTCCTCTAGCAAGAATGGGCTGTTGTTTCAGGCAATGATCTCAGTCTCATCTTAGAGCAAGCGTCACAGTCTCGGCATGCCTGGGTGATGTCAGGTAACCGTATGGGCAGTCCCCATGCTTTAGCAGCTGCCCACATTGTCTTTTGTCCTGCATGCTGCAGCTTCTGCTGTAACCAGCAGGCAATGTTCTCAGATGGTGAATCCTCAATCCATCAAACTCGGGCCAGTGTGTTGGCTTCATCGTTTCCTGGTGACTGTAGGGGTTGGTGACCAGAAACGTGGTAGACATGTACAATCCTGTGTTTGACTGTATTCCATATGGCTAACAACATGTCCTTGCCCCAGATTGGCCAGGTGTGGATAGTCCATTCCTGGGTGGCCCACTGTGCAGTCCAGAGAGTGAGCCCCCGGTACACAGCCCAACTATCTGTGCAGATGTTCAGGATACCGTCACCGGGTTCCTTGGTTATAACCATCCACACGATTCGCAGTTCTGCCCATTTGCTAGACTGACCATCCCCCTCTTCAAACCAGACTGTTTCAGTGGAGGGATGGTATTCTATTGTTCTCCATTTGTTTGGGTTGCCCTTGCTGGACCCATCCATGTAACAGGCATCTTCAGGAGTAGGATATTTCCCCTCCTGAATGAGACTCTTCTCTGGTGGAGTGACCCATGTTTCATTTGGCGCATCGCTGTCATATGTCACTGGGCCTAAGAAATTTTGATGTTCTTTCAGCACTGATGAAGACAGACTACTCCTTTGGCTGAGATAGGCAACCCATCGTGCCACTGTTTGTGCTTGGGCCACCCCTCTCTTAGGAAGGTGGGTGAGATCTTTCACCCACCCCTGAGTTGGTAGGGTGTTATTAACTATGACCTCAGCCGTTTGGGTTATTGGCTCTACTGCCTTTTATGTGGAATAAGCAGACAATAACTGTTTTTCAATGATACTATATCTTTCTTCTGTCCTGTGCCACACCTGAGACGAGAACCCAATGGGGGGGCCAAACGAAACTCTGGCGCTGCCACAGGCCCCAGCCAAAGCCATCCTGAGTGACATGAACATCCAATTCAGCTGGGAGGGTAGGATCAAATATACCCAATGCCTGGGCTTGTTCAACTGCCAGTTTTGCCTGTTAGAAAGCATTGTGTTCCATCCACCCCCAGTCCCATAGTTGTCCATTTTTCGTGAGTCTGTATAATGGTCTCAGCAGTTGCACTAAATAAGGTATAAAAGAACGCCAATATCCCAATATACCTAAGAACTCCTGCAGCTGCTTTGGTGATTCAGGCATTCTAAGTCCATACAACTTATCTATTACAGCACTTTGTAGTACTTCGGTCTTTCCTGACCGAACTACCCCCAGGAATTTCACAGACAGTCCCAGACCTTGCACCTTCTGAGGATTTATAGCCTATCCTATTTCTTGCAGATAGGTAGTCAATGAATGAGTCCGTGGGGTGGGTCTTCTGGTTTTAGTTATGGGAAGGAACTCGGCCCCTTCTAACTGTCAGATATTGTGCCTGGTCCAAAGGCACTCTGTCTCCCCTAGATCAGCCCCCATTTGGACAGCCTCTTGGATCACAGAATCACAGAATCGTAGGGGTTGGAAGGGACCTCCCTGCCAAAGCAGGTTCCCTACACCAGGTCGCACAAGTAGGTGTCCAGGTGGGTCTTGAATATCTCCAGAAAAGGAGACTCCACAACCTCCCTGGGCAGCCTGTTCCAGTGCTCCGTCACCCTCACCGTAAAGAAGTTTTTGTGCACATTTGTGCAAACTTCCTATGCTCCAGTTTCTGGCTGTTTCCCCTTGTCCTGTCTCCACACACTGCTGAAAAGAGTCTGGCCTCGCCACTCTGCCCCCCACACCTTAGATATTTACAGACCTGGATCAGGTCCCCTCTCAGTCTTCTTTTCTCAAGCTAAACAGACCCAGTTCACTTAGCCTTTCTTCATAGGGAAGATGCTCCAGGCCCTTCACCATCTTTGTGGCCCTCCACTGGACTCTTTACAAGAGATCCCTGTCTTTTTTGTACTGGGGCGCCCAGAACTGGACACAGTACTCCAGATGAGGCCTTACCAGGGCAGAGTAGAGGGGGAGGATCACCTCCCTCGACCTGCTGGCCACGCTCTTTTTAATGCACCCCAGAATGCCATTGGCCTTTTTGGCCACAAGGGCACACTGCTGGCTCATGGCCAACCTGTCGTCCACCAGAACACCCAGGTCCCTCTCCGCAGAGCTCCTCTCCAGCAGGTCATCCCCCAACCTGTACCGGTGCATGCAATTATTCCTCCCCAGATGCAAGACTCTACACTTGCTTTTGTTAAACCTCATCCGGTTTCTTACTGCCCAGCTCTCCAGGCTGTCCAGGTCTTGCTGAATGGCAGCACAGCCTTCAGGCGTGTCAGACAATCCTCCCAACTTCGTATCATCAGCAAACTTGTGCTGAGGTGGGCCACTATCCCTCATCAAGGTCATTGATGAAGATGTTGAACAAGACCGGCCCAGCACTGACCCCTGGGGAACACCGCTAGTTACAGGCCTCCAGCTGGACTCTGCACTGCCAGATCACACCCTCTGGGCTCTGCCATTCAGCCAGTTTTCTCAACCCACCTCACTGTCCACTCATCTATCCCACACTTCCTCAGCTTTTGTTATAAGGATGTCGTGGGAGACAGTTCAAAATGCCTTGCTGAAATCAAGGTAGATCAAATCCACTGCTCCCCCCATCCACCCAGCCAGTGACAACATCATAGAAGGCTACCAGGTTGGTCAAGCATGACCTCCCCCTGGTGAACCCATGCTGACTACTCCTGATAATCTCCTTTTCTTCCAGTTGTCTGGAGATGGCATCCAGCACAAGCTGTTCCATCACCTTTCCAGGGACAGAGGTGAGGCTGACTGGCCTGTAATTGCCTGGATCTTCCTTCTTGCCCTTTTTGAAGACCGGACACTGGCTATCCTCCTGTCACGGAGTTAACTAGATCAATCTATACCCGTGACAGGGATCTATGCCTGTGACAGGGGGCAGTAGGCTCCTGCCTCCCCCGCACCCCCCCTGGCCCCACAAAATGGGAAGGAAGGAAGGGAGAAAAAAAACAGCGGCAACAATCTATGGAGGAAAACTTACTTTACTAACTATGATATCGGAATGCAAGATAACACAATATAATACAATCTAATTGAAATTGAGACTAATAAATAAGATTGGAGAGAGAGAGTTCCTGAGACCGAGTCAAACCTGAAAAGCTTGGAACTGCTAGGAAAAACACCCTCCAGCACCCACTGCCAGGCAGTAAGAGACCACCCCACCCGGGAGGGTCAGATCCCATGACTTCCATAATGTGTAGGGATAGGTACCTGAAATTGGAGCATTAACACTTTAATTCCAGTACATGATGTTTTGATGTGGAATACTGAAAACCAAAAAACATAAAACCATGACACCTCCAATCTTCAGGCACCTCCCCCATTCTCCAAGACCTCTCAAAGATGACAGAGAGTGGTTCAGCAATCACCTCCGCCAGCTCCCTCAGCACCCGTGGATGCATCCCATCGGGTCCCATGGATTTGTGAACACTGGTGTTGCCCAGGCGCTCTCGGACCGCCTCTTCCCTGACTAAAGGGAAGTCTTCCATTCCCCAGACCCTCTCAGTAACCTCCAGGGTCTGGGATTCCCGAGGGAGAGTTTTTTCACTGAAAACAGAAGCAAAGAAGGCATTCAGTATCTCTGCCTTCTCAGCATCCCTCGTTACCAGAACACCCCCCTCACTTAATAGGGGAGCCACATTCTCCCTAGTCTTCCTTTTACTGTTAACATACTTAAAAAAGCCTTTCTTGTATTATCCTTATATCACCTTTGGCCAGATTCAATTCCAGTGAGGCTTTAGCCTTCCTCGTTGCATCCCTGCAGCCCTGACACATGTTCTCTTTCTTCCACAAGTGGTAACCCTTTTTCCACATTCATGGACACTTCTTCTTCCTTCGAGTTTGTGCCAGAGCTCCTTGCTCATCCACACAGGTCTCCTGCCACCTTTCCTGATTTCTTGCTCACAGGACGCACTGATCCTGAGCTTGGAAGAAGAGCTGTTTAAATGCCAACCAGCTCTCACAGGCCCCCGTTACCTTCTAACACCCTAGCCCACGGGATTAGCTCCAAGTAGGTCCCGAAGAGATGCTCAAAGTCGGCTCTCCTAAAGTCCAGGGTAGCAATCCTACTTTTTGCTTTGCTTCTTCCACTCAAGATCTTGAACTCCACCATCTCGTGGTCACTACAACCCAAGCTGCCCGCCAACCTTTACTTCCTTGACAAGCCTTTCCTTATTAGTGAGAATAAGGTCCAGCAACACCCCTCTCCTCGTCACTTCCTCCACCACCTGCATCAGAAAGTTGTCTTCAACACATTGCAGGAACCATCTGGACTGTGCGTGCCTGGCCATGTTGCTTATCCAGCAAATGTCTGGATAATTGGAATCCCCCATAAGCACCAGTGCCTGGGATCGTGACGCTACTTCCAGTTGCTTATGGAAGGCCTTGTCAACCTCCTCCTCCTGATCAGGGGGCCTGCAGTACACACCCACAACAGTGTCAGCCATACCAGCCTGCCCGTTGATTCTCACCCACAAGCTCTCCACTGCTACACCACTCTCCCTCAGGTGGAGCTTCAATACATTCCTAGCTGCTCTCTCACATAAAGAGCAACTCCACCACCCGCCTTGCCTGGCCTGATCTTTCCTAAAAAGTACGTAGCCATCCATGACAACATTCCAGTCATGTGAGCTGTCCCACCACATCTCCATGATCGCCAATGAGATTGTAGCCGTGCAACCGCACGCAGATCTCCAACTCTTCCTGTTTATTTCCCATACTGCGCGCATTAGTGTACAGACACTTTAGGGAAGCAGCACCCCCCTGCCCCTCTCCATCCCTTTGAACTCCACCCTCATCACCTATGAAGCTCTGTTTTGAGCCTTGAATTACCCGCTCAACCTCAGTGCCCCTCATTTTGTTCCCTTACCCCTTCTTACCTAATTTAAACACCTTTCAAAGAGTTCCGCCAGTTCCTGGGCTAGGATCCTTTTACCCCTTGCAGACAGGTGAGTTCCATCTGCAGCTGTCATGCCAGGAGCCGAGTAAATTGCCCCATGGTAAAATAAATAAATAAATAAATAAATAAATAAATAAATTCTTGTGCCTGCACCAACCTCTAAGCCATTTATTTATGAGGAGGGTTTTTTTGATCCTCTCAGTGTCCTTCTCTGCCACTGAAGGGATAGAAAACCACCTGCACACCCGCTCCATCAAGTACCCTCCCCAGACCCTTGAAGTCATTTTTGATAGCCCTCAGGCTTCTCTCAGCAGCATCATCACTGCTGACCTGAACTACCAATAAGGGATAGTAATCAGATGGGTGAATAAGACCAGGAAGCTTTCTAAAGATATCCCTGACCCGTGCCCTATGGAGGCAGCACACTTCTCTACGGATGGGGTCAAACCGACATATTGGGCCCTCAGTTCCTTTTAGAAGGGAGTCACCTACGACTATCACCCTCCTTTCTTTACTGGAGGAGGCAGTCTTCAAGCATGGAGCCGACCGCCTCTCCTTAGAAAAGCTTGGAGGCTGTCCCTCCACCTCATTCTCAGCCACCTCACCCTCCAGTTTCAGGGCTTCAAACCTATTACATAGAGGCACCTGAGGAACTGAGGTAGGTTAGGATGGGCGCCGCCTGTGTCACTGAGGTGGGACCTGCTGCCATTCCTTCTCTCTTCTTAAGTCGGCTCTCTCAGTTTGACCACGGCAAGGGAGAGGGTCCACTACAGGTTGGGGGTTGCAATCTCTGCTCCTTTCTCGCAGAGAGTCACACCACCAGTCTATTTCCCTCTCACACTCTCTGATGGTTCTTAATCTCTCTACCTCCTCCCTAAGCTCCACCACCAGGCTGAGCAGCTCATCCACCTGCTCGCACCTCATGCAAGTGGCATCCTTCCCATCCTCCTCCGGCAGCAGCAGGCTCAGGCACTCCCTGCAGCCAGAGACCTGAACCGCCACATTTCTGGGCAGGCCATCCATCTGGGTCACTACAGTCTTCTTGGAGCAAGCCCACCATCCGGTAGAGACCATGTTTGAACCTGTGGTCTCCGGGTCAGTCAGTAGGAGAGCAGTCTCCTGAGCAAAGACAAGAACTCTGATGTGTCCTGCCACGAGACCCACCTCCCACACCTACTGCTGCAGTAATGGGCAGCGTGGGCTGCGCTCACACTCTGACTTCCCTCCCTGTTATCAGTGGGCAGTAACACCCTTTTCTCACCAGGCATATTAGGTGGGCAGAAGCTAGCTACTGTCCTCCCCAGGGCTGCTTTTAGCCTCGCAGAAAAAAGGTCAAGGTTAATCTCAGAGATAAGAGTGAGCAGTGCCAGCTCCACCCCTGCTGTCTCAGCAGCCTGCCCACAAGCTGCTAGCTGCTGCCAGCCCCCAGCACCGGCACAGTGCTTTTGCTGGTTCAAAAAAGGCCCTAAAAAGAGCTTTTTGGTCAGCCTTTTTGCTTTAGGTCCCTTACCCAGTGCAGTCTTAAATGGCTGGAGGATGAGGGCCTCCAAGGCCACTAAGGGGTTCAGTATGTACACCAGGGTGCTATACTGGTGGGGAGGAGCTTGTTGTAGTATGAGGTCCCTCATCCTTGCCGACAACTTAACCAAGTCTGGACTCTCAAAGGCGTTGTCATATACTGCCTCTTTCATTCCTAATTTTCTAATATAATTTTGAAGTTCCTCCATTGAGGTTTGTGGACCATTATTTATTGGAACATCACTTTTGTTGGGCCATGTGAGTCTACACGCCGCCATTATCCATTGAATTAGAGAATGTTTTTTGTCATTATGCATCACAGTGGCATGTAGCATTTGTCTGAGAGCTTGATGTGTGGTAATGGATACCAGTTTAGTAATCTTGGGCCCATTACTTACTACACTTTCAGCCCCCATGAACTTGTTTTCTCAGGCAATTTTTAAAGAAGCATCCATGAGCAATGTCATTTGTCTCTTTCTTATGTGAAAATGGGATTCCATAAATCTAGTAATCATTTCTTTGTGTTCTAACTAAATTTTGGACAGCTTGATGTAGCAAAACTTTACTCTTGAAGCAAATTCTGCACCTCTGTAATGCCTCCTCGACAAAATCTCAGTGAAGGTGGTGGTAGGTCCTGTGTTGTTCTGCTTTTATTGCTGTAACCACCCCCAGAGGGCATTTTCCACCATCCAGGAGTCACTGTAGAAGTAGAGCACTGCCAATTTTCCCATTCAGAATTGTCTAAAGCCAGCTGGATGGCCTCCACTTCTGCAGATTTACTCGATTCGCCCTTTCCTTCAGTAGCTTCTGCAACTCGTCGTGTAGTACTCCAGACAGCAGCCTTCCACCTCTGATGCTTTCCCGCAATGTGACAGGACCCATCAGTGATCAGGGCATGTTTCTTCTCATTTTCTGGCAGTTTGGTTGAACTGTGGGGCTTGTCACAGGGACTGGAGTGACCATAGAACTGGTTGTGAGGGTCATGACAGCTGCAGGGCATAACACCACAACATCACAAGGGTTAGAGTAACCGCAGGGTCTGTCAAAAAGTCAGAGCAACTGCAGGTCCTGTCGCAGGGGTTGGAGAAGTTGCAGGATCTGCTGTGGGAGTTGGAGCAGCCGCAGGGCCTGTTGCAGGAGTTGGGGTAACCACAGGGCCCATCACAGAAGTTGGAGCAGCTACACAGCTCGTTGCATTGTCGTCAGATCCAGAGGTATTCTCTTCCCCTTGAGGATGCTGAATAGTGTTGAACAGAGTTTGGTAGGCATAGGCCAGGCCTTAGCATGCTACAATGATCTGTGTCTCTTGAGGATTGCCAGGACAACAGCTGACCTTTTCCAAATATTCTACTAGTTTTTTAGGATTCTGCAGTTGTTCTTAGGTGAAGTTTCAAACCACAGGGGATGCCCACCTCTCTAGGCACCTACCCATACCATCCCACACTCCCTGACACTCAGAACCATCATGCCTTGGGTCAGATCTCTGGGTGAAAATTTCCCCTCTTTCTACAGCTAGCACTTTAGTTGGGGAAGAGACTGTCTCCATGCCTTCTAGCTCCTGAACAGCTGCCCCATTGCTTTGCAAGGCTGTGGAGAAATGGAATTGCAGTTATGTTTGAGCTGTGACAGTATTTAACTTCTCTATAGCGTTTCTACTGCTTGATATGTAAACACCTTTGAAGTGGTTCTGCCTCACTTGCATGTGATGTAGTCCTTGCTGCAAGTATTTCATTGCATACAAAAAAGGCACCTGAGGTTGTAAATACTGCGAACAGTTTTAGTTTTTTAGTTTCACTCCTGTCATTGAGAAGACCTACAAGACCTACCACCTTATCCCTACTTGTATGAGCTATTTTGCAAATGCACTTAGGACAAGTACAGGGCTATCTTGGAGGAATGGGTCAGCGTCCTTTGCCACTAATCATATTGCAAATGCAAGAATATTTGATATTTATATTCTTCTCTCACCCACATTTTTCTTATGCGTCAATATTTTGTGTCTAAGTAAAGCAAAGCTGTTTTCTCATTTCGTCTCAGAATTGTGAAGTATTGCTGCAGTTCTCTGTTGTTGAGGTCATTTCTTGCCCACAGTAGTAGCAAGAAATGGAGCTATAAGTATATATAATCAATTGAAAACACTGATGGAAATACCTACCTGGTATCTTCATACAACGTGACATACAACTCCAGAGAGAGTTGCTAATTTTACAGAACTTGGGGTATCGATGGGCCTTTGGAATAGCTGCTGTAGACACAGAAGGTGTTAAGCAGCTGTCTGTTTTGCCTGGCCTGTCAGAAGATTCATCTGTTGTGGGACTGCTATGAGTAGAAGAGCAACAGATACTGATTGCTGCAAAAACGGTGCACAGATGGCAGTACTGCACTTTAAGGCATTCCTTGTTCCCCATTCATAAGTTGATTTGTCAACCAGAGAGTCAGGGAGTGATCAGGAAAACTCACGCATCTTTTAACAGCCCCATATTGCCAGTGCATAAAGCCAGTGGAGAATGTAGGCTGATGGTAGACTACTGTGGCCTGAATGAAGTCACACCCCCACTGAGTGCTGCTGTGCTGGACATGTTAGAACTCCAGTATGAACTGGAGTCAAAAGCAGCCAAATGGTATGCCACCACTGACATTGCTAATGCATTCTTTTCAATTCTATTGGCCACAGAATTCAGGTCACAGTTTGCTTTCACCTGGAGGGATGTTCAGTATACCTGGAACCATTTGTTCCAGGAGTGGAAACATAGTCCATCCATTTGCCATGGGTTGATCCAAACTGCATTGGAACAGGGCAGTGCTCCTGAGCACTTACAGTACATTGATGACATAATTGTGTGGGGCAGTACAGCAGAGGAAGTTTTCAATAAAGGAGAGAGAATAATCAAAATCCATCTGCAAGCTGGTTTCACTATTAAGCAAAACAAATTGAAAGGACCTGCACAGGAAATTCAGTTCCTAGGTATAAAGTGGCATGATGGACGTCGTCACATCCCAACAGATGTGGTCAATAAAATCACTGCTATGTCTCTGCCCACTAGTAAAAGACACAATCTTTTCTGGGCATAGTGGGTTTTTGGAGAACGTATGTTCCAAACTATAGCAACATTCTTAGTCCCTTTCAATGGGTGACACGAAAAAAGAATAATTTTACTTGGGGCGCTGAGCAGCAGCAGGCTTTTGAGTGAATTAAACAGGAGATAGCCCATGCCGTGGCCCTGGGGCCAGTATGGATGGGACAGGATGTAAAGATCATCCTCTACACTGCTGCTGGAGAGAAAGGTTCCACTTGGAGTCTGTGGCAAAGAGCCTCAGGAGAGATCCAAGGCCAACCCCTTGAATTCTGGAGTCAAGCATACAGGGAGTCTGAAGAGCACTACTGCACAGATTATTCATGACTGTGACTCATGTGCTGCAATTAAACAAGCCAAAAGAATGAAACCTCTCTGGGAGGAAGGGCTATGGCAAAAGTATAAATATGGGGAGGTGTGGCAGGTTGATTATATCACCTTGCCACAAACCCGTGATGGTAAGCGTTATGTGCTTACCATGGTAGAGGCAACCCTTGGGTGGCTAATGACATATGCAGAACCCCATGCTACTGCACAAAACACCATATTAAGTCTCGAGATACAAGTCCTATGGCGACATGGCACTCTAAAAAGAATTGACTCAGATAATGGGACTCATTTAAAAAAATTCCCTTGTAAATACTTGGGCCAAAGATCATGACATTGAGTGAATTTATCATATTCCCTATCATGCACCAGCTTCTGGTAAAATCAAACGATACAATAGGTTGTTAAAAACTATGTTGAAGGAAATGGGTAGCAGAACGTTTAAGCATCGAGAGAAGCATTTGTCAGAAGCCACCTTGTTGGTCAATACTCGAGGATCTATCAATCGCGATTGTCCTGCCCAGTCCAGCTCCCTACATACTGTAGAGGGAGATAAGGTCCCTGTAGTACATGTAAAGAGCACGTTGGGAAAAGCAGTTTGTGTCTTTTCAGCTTCTGGAAAGGGCAAACCTCTCCATGGAACTGTTTTTGCCCAGGGACCAGGGTCTACTTGGTGGGTGATGCAGAAAAATGGGGATATTCAATGTGTCCCACAAGGGAATTTGATTTCAGGGGTGTGCAGTCAGTAATTCCATGTATATATATGTGTGTGTGTGCATGTATTTAATGCTTGTTTGTATATTTTTTGTTTGTATATATATATATTTTTGTTTGTTTGTTTGTTTGTATATATTAAGCATGATGTAGTGATGTGGAATATGGGGTGGAATGTCATGGTTTTATGATTTTTGGTTATCGGTATTCCACATCATAACATCATGTAGTGCACTGAGAGTTAAAGAGTTAACGCTCCAGTTCCAGGTACCTGTCCCAAAAGAGAAGTAGAACTACTCTGTTCTGTTATCGTTTCCGCTCAGAGGGAAAAATAAAACTGTTAGTATATCACAAGACGTTCCCTCTTTTCCCTTCTGCACGGCCCGGCTAGATGTATTGCCTCAGCATTAGAGTATGGTCTAAGATTTTTCAGACACTGTCTCATTTTATTTTATTTATTAGCTTCAATTCTTATTATATTGTATTATACTGTATTGTATTGTGTCATCTTGTATTCTGATATCTTATTTAGTAAATTAGTATGTTTCTCCTCAGATCCTTTCTCTTTTTTTTTAGGCCCATCTCCTTACCCTTTTCCCTTTCCCGGGGCGTGATTCCATGTGTCCCCCACTCCACTAGTCACGGAACTGGGCCAAACCAGCCCCTAAACAGTTGACACCATGGTACTAAGGAGGGTTAGCAGACATCTTGCCAGCCAGCCACCGGTATCTGCTGAAGGAAACTCCAGGGCATACACTCTACCAGCTGGCTTCATCACAAATTACATCTCCATCATACAGTCATTTCAGAATGGTGTCATCTTTTCTTAGGTTCTGGAATATGAAACCAACTTAGATCACACAGATATTTACAGAGAGAAGAGGTCAATAATATAAAATACTGTTTCCATTTGGCATGCTCTAAAGCTATAAAATTTAACTAACGTATGTGTTGCAAAGCAACTGTGTGGCACATGGTACTTACAGCCCACAATTTTGGGAAGGTGGAATCTGTGTGACAGCATCAGCTTTGGAGCACGATTTTGTTTAAAGGATTTGTTGCTTCAAGGAGTAAGTTGTTAGAGATGCCTGTGTCAATTAAATGCAGCACACTGTGTCTGCTTATTGTTCTTCTAATTGAATGTGTGTGATTATTGTCTTACAGGCAGTAGTGGTGGACACAGGGATGCTCCCTGGTGTCCCACAGGCTGCCTGTGCGTCTTCAGGGTAACAGTTCCAGTCCTTGCACAGCTACTGGCAGCCCACTGTGCTAGTAGAGGTACCTTAGGAGTAGCTGAGGGGTGGCAGGTGCTGTTGATGCAGTGATGGTCACTATCTCTCTTCTGCCTCCTGGGATTTTGGAGAGCTGTGAATTGTCTTCGAGCATCTCACCCTCCCTGGGACAGGATTAAAGTGAAGCATGTAGGACAGCCAGGAGGAGGGGAACCAGAGCCATTCCTTCCCTTTCTCTATAGCCCACACTCAAGTTTTATTAGTGTCCATGGAATTGAGGTGATTGGCTATCCTGAAAGTGCTTTTAAGAACAGTGTATCAGCTAGGATTGGTAACTTAAATGTAAATGGCAAAGCCTCTATTTGAAATGAGACTGGTGAACTTGTATTCTTTTCTTTCTGGTATAACTTTTCAGAGGCTGCTAACTTCCGAAGTGAAATAGTGGCCACATTTGTGGCTTTGTGCTGGTTGTAAGTTGCTTGTCATCCAAGTTTTCTTCATTTCTGAGTCTCGTATGTTACTTATGTAAAATAAGCTGTCATTTCTCAGTAGTCACCGAGTACATTTGTGATGGACCTGAGATGGACTCACGCCCATCATACACAACGGACACACTGTCCATTTACACACCCATGCTGTTCTTTGCTTTGCTTCAATCTGCTGCTCCTTTCAGCTTGTGCCTGTCACTAGAGGTTCCTTTTTCGGATCTTTTGTGATTCATTGAACCAGTTTGTAAGGAAAAAGTTGTTTAACATTGTTTAAATTTTAACATTGTTTAAAGTTGTTCTATAGTTGGATCTTAAAACACAACACTATAAAACTGTGCAATATGTATATTTTGTATGGAGTAGGAAATAATAATTATTTAATCAAGGAGAGCACAAAAATGTGAAGCATTGCTACAGTTAGGAAAAGCAGTAAATCAGCGTATACATTGAGAGCGCGATTGCTGAATGGTGGCACCTTGGAGCCAGGCTGTGATCATAGAATCATAGAATAGTTTGAGTCAAAAGGGACCTTTAAAATCATCTAGATCCAACCCCCCTGCTATAAATAGGGACACCTCCCTCTAGACCAGGTTGCTCAAAGCCCCATCCAGCCTGGTCTGGAATGCATCCAGAGGGGGCACTCACAACCTCACTGGGCAACCTGTTCCAGTGTCTCACTACTCTTACAGTAAATAATTTCTTCCTAATATCTAGTCTAAATATAGCCTCTTCCAGTTTAAAGCCATTTCCCCTTGTCCTGTTGCTACCTGGCCTTATAAAAAGTTCCTCCTCAGCTTTCCTGTAGGCCCCCTTCAGATACTGGAAGACTATAAGGTCTCCTCAGAGCCTTCTCTTCTCCAGGCTGAAGAGTCCCAGCTCCCAGCCTGTTCACACAGGGGAGGTGCTCCAGCCCTCTGATCATCTTCATGGCCTTCCTCTGGACCTGCTCCAACAACTCTGTCCTTGTGTTGAAGGCTCCAGAACTGGATGCAGTACTCCAGGTGGGGTCTCACGAGCAGAATCACCTCTCTTGACCTGCTAGTCCCACTTCTCTTGATGCAACCCTTGATACAGTTGGCCTTCTGGGCTGCATGGTTCATTTCTGGCTGTGATGGCTCAGTTCCAGATGCACATGGCATTTGGATGTCACCTCAGGGTAGCTTATATTAAAAAACAAACAAAAAAAGAAACCAACGCAGAACCAACTCTTGAAAAGGGAATTTTGTTAGGAGCTAGACTGAGGAAGTTTTGCCTGTTTTAAGGAGAATTACAGCTGTATCAGCTACTTAACGTCAGAATTTGTTCACCCTTTAAAAACATGATCATTTACTTTGAATTGTGTTTCATTTTGATAGCCTCCTCCATATAGAAAATATAGCATGTGATGTTTGTCTAAGTGCAAGCCTACCAATGCTCTATCTTCTATGTGGAAGGAAGTAGTCTATACATTTCTCCATGTTTGACATCATGGTGTTTGAATAACCACGTTCCATATTCATACCAATTTTTTGTTTTTGTTTTCAATTTATGCACAGCACTTGCTCTGAAATTTGGGGACTGAGTACACCAAACACGATAGATCAGTGGGAAACATCAGGCCTTTACAGCTTCTCTGAACAAACCAGGTGAATATTCTGCCCTCTCTCCATCATAGAACCTTGCGGGAGGGATTGGCTTTGGAGGGTCTGTCATGGGATGCTTTAGCTGTAAAATAGACTAAATGCTTCTTAGGTCTCTCATGGTACAGCATTTTAAAACATTTGCTTTCCAGTGTAGCTATTCAAGTGCTCTCAACTGATGTTTTGACCAATGAAATTCTAGTTGTGGAATACTCATTCTTTTCTCACTTAAATGCAAGCTCTGATGTGGTTTAGTATTTTTATTAACAACATTGGGCTACTTAATTCTTTAGACCTAATCTTACAAAGTGTTTAAACTGCTTTGTATGCCATGAGCTTTCAGTTAAATCTCACTAATTGGTTCCAATATAAGCTGCTAAAGAACTGCTTGTAAATTCTTCAGTAGTTAACAGCAGGCAAATTCTAAGCAGGGTCTTTTTTTTTTTTCATATAACATTGCTTGATTTGTGTACTGAGGTTTGTCTCCCATCCCATAACAGTCATAAACATCTGCATTTGTGTAAGCATATGCAGTCTGTCTTAAAACTAGTAAAACATTTTCAGCTAGCAGCAAGGCAGAGAAAAGCAAGAAAATAGCATACAGCCCCTGTGAGATGCATTCACACTTGTTGCATCACAGTCACTGCCATGTAGATCCCTCGGGCAGCTGACTGCTTAGAGGCTAATTTGCAGTCCCTGGGGAACTTAGCTTAAAGCCATAAAGCATCCATACCCTGGCAAACCTTGAAGTTTAGAAACTGAAGGGACTGTTAAGTGTGTGATTTTCTTTCAGCAATTGTCTTCTGCATTTAAAAATGTGTAAAGTGATCATCCCAAATATTTGGTTAGAAATAAAGTGGTTTTTAATGACCTCTAAATTCACTGTCAATGATTTGAACAGTTCAGAAATTTAACACTGACGCCACCATTTCTCTCCCATTTGAAGCATTTTAACAAGAGAACAAACATCACTGACAGTGTCAATTCATTGAATTCTGAAAATGAGCAAACTGCCCTTTTTCCATAGCTTACACTGTTGATTGAATGATTATGAGACACTGTGCAGCTTGTAAATACCTCTCAACATCTTTCCCATATAGATCTCTTGATGGCCGACTACAGGTGTCACATCGTAAAGGACTACCACATGTCATCTACTGTCGTCTGTGGCGCTGGCCAGACCTTCACAGTCACCATGAACTTAAAGCAATTGAAAACTGTGAATATGCTTTTAATCTTAAGAAGGATGAAGTATGTGTAAACCCATATCACTACCAGAGAGTGGAGACACCAGGTAGGAAGACTGCTTCTGGCTTTATAGCACCATCTGTCTATACATGAATTGTGAACACCCCCTCCCTGGACGCATTCAAGGCCAGGCTGGATGGGGCTTGGAGCAACCTGATTTAGAGGGAGGTATCCCTGCCTATAGCAGGAGGGTTGGAACTAGATGATCTTGAGGATCCCTTCCAACCCAAACCATTCTACAATTCTGTGAGGGATACAGTTTAGTGGGGGTGAGTTGAGGTTGGACTCACTGATCTTGGAGGTCTTTCTCAACCTTCACAATTCTGTGTTTCTACACACTTGTTCAGTATAATGTTTCAAATGAAAAATACAGAAGGATGATATGTTCTCTTGCCAAAACTGCAAGATGATTAAGGATGCAAGTTTGGAGAATGCCATCTGCTGGAAGTTCTTAATAGAAAATTTTTATAGAAAAGATGCTGAAAAATTTTGACTAATGTGTTGAATACCCCAATAAATGCTTCCAGTAGTGCTATTTATTTCCAGCTAGCTAAGTATGGTCCAGCATGAAAATGAAAATAGAATGACTTAACTGTGCTAATATGGAATAGCTATGTTTAAGAGAGAAGTGTGCTTGTTCTGGTAATTACGGTACAATTGCAGTATGAGCAGTACTGAGACTAAAGAAGTTATTAGATGGTTTAGATTTGGTTTTCCTTTTAGTTCATAGAAGTATGAGTTTGGAAGATTCTAATAATTCTTTGACTTTTGTTTCTCCAGTCTTGCCTCCTGTACTAGTGCCACGGCACACAGAGATCCTAACAGAGCTTCCTCCTCTTGATGACTACACCCATTCTATCCCTGAGAACACTAACTTTCCAGCTGGAATTGAACCACAGAGCAATTACATACCAGGTACTTTCTTACCACTCTACATGAACAGTACACTTCCCATTACAATGGAGCAAAGATGGTAACTTCATCCTCCCATGTGATCAAATGAATTAAAAGATATACCAATAAATTAATTTTTATTGATTTTCTTCATTAAGTCTAATGGACCACCTGAAAACAAAACAGTGACTGTTGCAATTAGACAGATCAATACAATGGAAAATGCATTACAACAAAGGAGTGATGATAAAAGAACTAGCACAATAAAGAGGCACTATAGAGAAAGGGAAGAAGATTACTCACCTACATCAGAAGATTCTAAATTCACAGGAGGAAAACTTCACCAAGAAGAAATTTCCAGAAAAGGATCCTTCCCTGGTGGCAGTCAGCCCTTAAATGAGGTCTAAGAGAGGTGGAGCCAGGCTCCACCCCTTCTGGTTGCACAGGTGAATTGCCTTCACCTGTACTCCCAGGGCTGACCATGTCTTATCCTTAGGTGCTCAATCAGTGGATCAGGCTGTGACTCAACAGTTCCTATACAGTGACTAAAACCTTTTTTATCTGTAGCTCGTAATTGATTGAGATCTGTTTTGTGTATTTGTAACTCCAGTGTGCATACAGTTTTGCTGTTAGTATTCAATATAAGCATATTGAATTAATAAAGAATTTTTTCTCCTCTTTGCTTCTTCCCCACACCAAAACAAAAAAAATCCAAGGCTGAACTGCTACAGTGCACACAAGCCTCTATCCTTATTGAAATGTGAAATGAGTAACCTTTGTTTCCTGTCCCAGTTTCCCATTTCCTACCACTTCAGGAAGTTGCCTGGAATATAAAACTGAGCCAAGCTGAAGTTTTTCATAAATGTTTAAGGCAACTATGTTACAGCACCCAAGGACTGAAATAAGCTGAGAATTCAGATCCTGATTCTAGAGGAATGACTACCTTGAAACTCAAACATGTGCGATATACAAATTGTATCTACATGTCTTATGCATGATGTTGCTTGTATTTCCTTTAAATATATCTGAAAATTGAATTAGCACCAAGAAAATTTAAATGAATTTGATCTCATTTATTTAATTAATGCAGAATTTGTTACCACATAAGGAGGTTGGTACTAGATGATCTTTTAAGGTCCCTTTCAAACTAAGCCATTCTATGACAAGATCTTTAAAGAGGTATTTAAGATGCTCAAACTTGATGTTGCTTCTTCACTTATGTATACTTTTTTGACTCAGTCTGAGGGCTTTTGATGGTGTTTGTGGACAGCTTACTGCAAAGGCACCATTTGGAAATCCAGGAAACGAGCTCAAGGAACTCTAGGTAGCTATTTGCAAGAAGCCCACTCAAGGTGATTGTGGGCATTCACATATCTACACGTTTATGCAGCTCACCATGCCTTGCCTCCTTCTCTTTGCCACTGACACCCTACTCTTGTATTCAAGAATCATATCTGAATCTCACTTTGGCGTTGATAGCTAATCTTTACTACTTAGGTTCTGATAAGCTTTGCGTGTCTGACATTCTGCTTCAGTGAATTGTTTTCTGTAGCAGGAGGCCAGACTACAACCATGGTACTATTCAGTCTACAAAGTATTGGTTTGCTTGGTCTACAAAGAGATTGATTTCATCTACTGTGTATGTTTGTTGGGCAGGTGGTGATTGGGGAGGTACAGGATAAGTCTTCAGGGCCCTTCCAAGTTTGGTATGTGCTGAGCTGTGGCATCTAGACTTCTGACTAGGAATTGTTAATGTTGTACTTGAGCATTTATTTCCATCTGTGCTGTTGCTCACCTCTGACTCTAAAATAGTATTAATAGATGAAGGGAGTCTGTGTTCAGACAGCTAGATATGGAACATAACCTGTGCCAAAAAAACAACTGGAAACAGGAGGTGTGGGTTGGATTGGAAATGGTTATTGACCTTGACCATGTATGTGGGCTTAACTATATCAAATGACCAAAAGATGGGTGGAATCCAGTTTATCACAATTAATTATATAAAAATGTTCAAAACAACTGTAATTTTTGTCATTGTATTCTTGCTAGTAAAGATTTCCCTCAATTTTCCCTTTAAATTCTCACTTGAATTTTGCCATATCTATATTTAGTGTGCTTATTTTACATAGTGAATCAAAGATGTAGTTCTTTTGGTTCGCTTTTATTTAATCACCTTATTTAATCAAGTTTCCTCTTGCTGACTTCCTTCTGATGTTACTCTACTTCTGTAAATCTCTCACATGATAGAGATACAATTTGTTTTTAATTCTGAAGCCGAAGGCTTTATCTTTGTTTCTGCTGTTTGGTAATATGTAATTGTTTAATCTCTTAGATGTTTCAGAGACAATTCTAAGGTGATTGTAGAGATCAGTTGGCTTTGACCACTTTCCCTAAAGAGACTGATATTTTGTCTTTAATAAGTAGAAAGAGACGCTTGCCCAGTATCCCATCTTTAAAGAAAGCTAGTGATAAGAATTGGTGTTTTTTAATAGCACTTGAGAATTATCATTATAAATAGTGTTTGTGCATCATAACTCATTAGATAATACCTTTATAGTTAATGAGTGAAAGCAACTGTTAGGTGCTGAAGAAAAATAGATATGGTAACTCAACTGAAAATTAACTTTTAAATCTCACAACTTGTAAGGTGTGGTAAGGTGTCTGATCTGATGGTTTTACTGCATGAAGACAGCTCCTATTTTTTTTTTTGTAAAGTCACTAGATGTTTTTTTCATTTGTAGTTCTAATAAATGTGAAAGCTGTTGATCACAATTGCAAAATTGTTACTTGTAATGGAAGTATCTTTATTACATGGAACAAGCAAGGGTTGTCCATTAATTATATAACACGTGAGCAACTGATGGGTACACAGATGATTCATTTTATATCATCAGTTAGGCAGATAATGGATTGGAGCTTCTACTGGAAGGAAATCTAGTGTAATGACATTCTAATTTGGTGTTCAGATATCAAACAGAGCTTACAAGGACTTGAGGACTAAACCCCAAATGCTGAATCTTACAAGTTTCCCATCTGTTTAAACAATAAATAGATATTTTTTGTTTGACAGAAACACCACCTCCAGGATATATCAGTGAAGATGGAGAAACAAGTGACCAGCAGTTGAACCAAAGCATGGATACAGGTAACATTTCATTTTTCACCACTTTGTAGACTTGGGATTGCTCGTTGTGATCCCTTTACATATAGTGGCATGTCTTCAGCCCAAGTGATGACAGCAGCAGCCCTCTGTACAACCTGTTGTGTTGCATTTCAAATTAATTCTTGTTAGGAAGGCTCTATTGAAGGACCTTCTCACTGGAGAAGTGCATAAATAAAGAAATGTTCACAGACTGTGCATGAAGAGACCTCTGCCAAATGCCCTGCTGAGATGTTAATAGGCTCTTTACAAGGAGAGGTAGGTTCCCAGGAGTCTGGAAAATTAAATGTGATCTGCAAAGTGCAGAGTTTTGCACTTGGGCCGGAGGAATCCCAGGCATTCATACAGACTGGAAGGAACGGTCCTTGAGAGCAGCCCTGTGGAGAAGGACCTGGGGGTCTTGATAGATGAAAAACTTAATATGAGCCAGCAGAGTGCCCTTGCAGCTCGGAAGGCAAATGGTATCCTGGGCTCCATCAAAAGAGGGGTGGCCAGCAGGGACAGGGAGGTGATTGTTCCCCTCTACTCTGCTCTTGTGAGGCCCCATCTGGAGTACTGCATCCAAGTCTGGAGCCCCCAGTACAAGAAAGACAGGGAGCTGTTGGAGAGGGTCCAGAGGAGGGCCACAAAGATGATCAGGGGACTGGAGCACCTCCCCTATGAGGACAGGCTGAAGGAGCTGGGCTTGTTCAGCCTGAAGAAAAGAAGGCTGCGGGGTGACCTCATTGCAGCCTTTCAGTACCTAAAGGGAGCCTACAAAGAGGAGGGGAATCAACTCTTTGAAAGGGTGAGTGACAGCAGGACAAGGGGAAATGGTTTTAAGTTGAGGGAGGGGAGATTTAGGTTGGACGTCGGGGGAAATTCTTTACAGAGAGAGTGGTGAGGTACTGGAACAGGCTGCCCAGAGAGGTTGTGGATGCCCCATCCCTGGAGGTGTTCAAGGCCAGATTGGATGGGGCCCTGGGCAGCCTGGTCTAGCATTAGGTGGGATGGTTGGTGGCCCTGCATGTGGCAGGGGGGTTGGAGATTCATGATCCTTGAGGTCCCTTCCAACCCTGGCAATTCTGTGATTCTGTGAATTCTGAATAAAGATGAGACATGCTGGAAAACTTGTTCTAGGTTTTCTGAGATTTCTTAGTCCAAAGAACATTAAGATGAAGCTAGTACCTAAATTAACAGTCATACTTATCTATCTGAAATAACAAGAATCGTTTGCTCTGAACCAATATGTGTTGCTCCAACAGGATCTCCAGCAGAGCTGTCTCCCAGTACTCTCTCCCCAGTTAATCACAGCCTGGGTAAGCTGGAAACACTTTTGTTTTGGTGTGTGAGGACACACACTCCTCTATATGTATACAATTACACTAAAAATAAAACCATAACTTAGAAAAGTCAGAGTTGTGTTAGAAGAATACTATTGGATTGGCTTCCAGATGATAAGTATTATAGACCTGGGTTAATAACTAGCTAACAACTACTCTATTTCTGCAACTGAATCTCTAGCAAAGAGTAAAACCTCTGAGTGATTCAGTTGAATTTCTTATTTAACATTACCAAAGTGTTTTCAAGTTACAGAAAGGCAACAGGAGTGTCTCAATGTCTGGAACTCACAGTAGCCTAATCATTTTGTTAAGCAAAATGCAAGTACTGAAGTACTCGAGCTATGCCCATTTTAGATCACTTCCCTCTCTTCCCTTGTGTGAAATACTGAATTTCATTCTTTTTGCTGAGGTAGGTAAAAATGACAGCAAGCAGAATCGTAATATGCATAGCTTGAAGAGATGAGAACTGTCATTTCTGGAAGAGAAGAAAAGCAGGCCAGATAGGGTTATTTCAGGCTCAAATTCTGTGCTACTCTTATTTTTTGTTTATTGTTTTCAGACTTGCAGCCAGTCACTTATTCGGAACCCGCGTTTTGGTGTTCAATAGCATATTATGAGTTGAATCAAAGAGTGGGAGAAACCTTCCATGCATCACAGCCTTCCCTGACTGTAGATGGCTTCACAGATCCATCCAATTCAGAACGGTTTTGTCTAGGTCTGCTTTCCAATGTCAACAGAAACGCAACAGTAGAAATGACAAGGCGCCACATAGGTAAGGATCTGATCTTTTTGCTATTTTAACACTTTAGCCTAGCCATGAAATCATTTCTGTAGTGGTTCAGGTAGGAAGAACAGAGATCTGTTTTGGGATCATTTCACCCCTGTGCATCCAGCCTCCAAACTTCTCTCTCGAGGCTCGATCATGACATAATCAAGATTTTCTCCTTAATAGTTACGGAATACTGTTTTCCACATTGCAGCCTCTTCTTCAATAAATTCTATATTATTTTTATTGGATTCTTTCATTTAGCAGTGTTCACTAATTTTTATTTTTTTTTTTACTGATACATCTTTAGTAGAACCTTCTGACTTCCTCCACTCCAAATCAGATACTTGTGTAATAAAATAGTAGATGTGGAGAAGCCCAGGATGTGCCTGTGATGATCAATTGTGGGGAAAAAGCAAGCATGTAAGGTGCTCTCCCTATTTTTAGAGAGTAGCTGATGTTTTATTTGAAAAAAGGTTTTAGAGAAAAAAAGGAGAGTAGAGAGTAGCTTCTTCAAAGGAGCTGTTAATTATAAATAGATTTGGGGGGAAATCATATGCATATTCCTCTTCCTTGTGCCAGAAATAACCCGTATAGATTTTTTTTCACTCTGAGACAGAACAAGATCACAATTCAAAAGTGAAAAATAGAATTTCTGAGTGATTTCTTCTCAGCAATAGGTCTAAATGAAGTCCCATTTTTTTTGTCAAAGTGGTACAGAAAAAGGGGTATGCAGTGGGTTGGGCGATGGTATGGGTGCATGCAAGAGGAGAGTCTGTCCAAGTGATATATTGCTCTGTTTTTTTTCCCCCATCATCTTAACAGCAAGTGCCACTTCACATACAACACTTCACATTGGTAGATTAATTATGCTGAATCTAATCTTTTTATTTCAATTGTGATATTCATAGAATCATAGACTCATAGAAAGGTTTGAGTTGGAAGGGACCCTTAAGATCATCTTGTTCCAACCCCTCTGCTATAGGCAGGGACACCTCCCTCTAGACCAGGTTGCTCAAAGCCCCATCCAGCCTGGCCTGGAATGCATCCAGAGAGGGGGCACTCACAACCTCACTGGGCAACCTGTTCCAGTGTCTCACCACTCTCACAGTAAATAATTTCTTCCTAATATCTAGTCTAAATATAGCCTCTTCCAATTTAAAGCCATTTCCCCTCATCCTGTTGCTACCTGCCCTTATTAAAAAGTTCCTCCCCAGCTTTCCTGTTGTGAGAAACACTCAAAGTCAAAAAGTTCAGGTTAGGCAAAGATCTTAGTGATAGCAGCAAAGTTTATTTGTTATTGCAGTAACAGGCGCACGCCCCCTATTGGCAAGGGAGAAATTGTGCACCAGTCAGTGAAATTCATTCTGTTATATACCCTAAACTCGACGCAGGTAA
This sequence comes from Lophura nycthemera, assembly GCA_021292215.1. Taxonomy (NCBI): domain Eukaryota; kingdom Metazoa; phylum Chordata; class Aves; order Galliformes; family Phasianidae; genus Lophura; species Lophura nycthemera. Next base: position 199,342 of record JADANK010000315.1, read on the forward strand.
AGCTCTCCTGGTGCTCGCTCATTGGTTGAGCGTCTCAGGCTCACAATTTCCCCGATGCTGTTGCTATGATACATTTCCATATAAGGTCCGTTACCAACCTGTTGGTTTTTTTGTATGTTTTGTACTTTCCTATGGAGATAGGAGGGCAGTGTTTCCAAGAGTGAGCACATTTGTTCTGTCCCATGCTAGGCTTTCTCTCCACCCTACATATTTACCTTGTCTTGTGCCTGTCTCAATTCTACCCAAGTCAGAATGCCCCAAATCTTAACTTTTTACTCTGTTCAGCAACTTTCTTAGTGGAAGAAAAACAACTTACATAACTGTTTCACAAGAGGGTTATAAGTTCAGTAAAGGCCTACACTACATACAGAAAATACTGGAAACTTCTACTGCAAAAACACAATCTACCTCTCACACTGTAGGCCCCCTTCAGATACTGGAAGGCCACTATAAGGTCTCCCCAGAGCCTTCTCCAGGCTGAAGAGCCCCAGCTCTCTCAGCCTGTTCTCATAGGGGAGGTGCTCCAGCCCTCTGATCATCTTTGTGGCCCTCCTCTGGACCTTCTCCAACAACTCCATGTCCTTGTTGTGTTGGGGGGCTCCAGAATTGGATGCAGTACTCCAGGTGGAGTCTTACGAGAGCAGAGCAGAAGGGCAGAATCACCTCTCTTGACCTGCTAGTCACACTTCTCTTGATGCAACCCAGGATACAGTTGGCCTTCTGGACTGCATGTGCACATTGTCGGTTCACATTGAATCTTTCATCAATCGACACTCCCAAATCCTTCTCCTCAGGGCTGCTCTCAAGCCATTCTTTGCCCAACCTGTATCTGTGCTTGAGATTGCCACGGCCCAGATACAGGACCTTGCAACCAGGATGTCATGCAGGACAGCGTCAAATGCTTTGCACAAGTCCAGGTAGATGATGTCAGTTGCTCTTCCTTTATCCACTGATGCTGTAACTCCATCATGAAAGGCCACCAAGTTTGTCAGGCATGACTTGCCCTTGGTAAAGCCGTGTTGGTTACCATCAATCACCTCATCTTTATTTTCCATGTGCCTTAGTAGGGTCTTCATGAGGATCTGCTCCATGATCTTGCCAGGCACAGAGGTGAAACTGACTGGCCTGTCGTTCCCTGGATCTTCTTTTTTCCCCTTCTTGAAAATGGAGATTGTGTTTCCCCTTTTCCAATAAGTGGGAACTTCACCAGACTGCCATGACCTTTCAAATATGATGCGAGCGAGAAAGTTATTTGCTGCTTAACTTAGATTTGGTTACAGTGCATTACATGGCTAGAAAATTCTACATCACTCTAGACTAAAAATTATTCTGCTTTTACCTCAAGTATTGTGTGATAAAAAAGCAAGTTAATGGTGTTATGCTGCAGCTATCAGCCCAGCAGTATGCTCATCCAGATAATTGATTTCTATTTTTGTTGTAAAGCAAAAACTTGGCCTTTTCTGAAGCAAAATATTCCCTTGTTTATTCATGTGCCTGGGTCATATCGTAACAATAGTTCCTTTGAATTCTGTTCCAGGAAGGGGAGTGCGTCTCTATTACATTGGTGGAGAAGTTTTTGCCGAGTGCCTCAGTGATAGCGCAATTTTTGTTCAGAGCCCCAACTGTAATCAAAGATATGGCTGGCATCCAGCAACTGTCTGCAAAATCCCACCAGGTCAGTCACCTACAAAAAAATCTAGTAATATACTCACAGGATGCTGTTTGCTTTCCTTTTGATACCTAGAAAGGGTTTATCTGTGGTTTTGGTCTTCTGTGTAGCAAACACAAGTAGTTAAGTGCACCTTTTTGACCTTTTCTTTGTAGGATGCAACCTAAAAATCTTTAATAACCAAGAATTTGCTGCTCTTCTGGCTCAGTCTGTGAATCAGGGTTTTGAAGCAGTTTATCAGCTTACCAGAATGTGTACCATAAGAATGAGTTTTGTTAAAGGATGGGGAGCTGAGTACAGGTAAGAAAAAAACTTTTCAATTTAGACTTAACAGTTTTTTCTTTCTCTAATACACTTTCTGTCTGAATTGAAATCTATACATAGAATCATAGAATCCTTAGATTTGGAAGTGTCCTTTAAAGCTCATCTAGTCCAACTCCCCTGCAATGAACAGGGACATCCACAGCTAGATCAGGTTGCCCAGAGCCTGATCCAGTCTTGCCTTTAAAGTCTCCAGGGATGGGGCATCCACCACATCTCTGGGCAAAATAGATACATACAATACTGCACTTTCTGTCTGTAAGTTGAACTCATATTTTCCTTTTCTCCCCTTCAGCTGTAGGACTCCTAAGTCATAAAGACCAGTAAACTAATTTTAGTATTGCACTGAAGTTCATTGAGCAGTGAATTTCATCAGAGTTCCCTTACTTGCTTTGTCCTGCTTGCTGGCTTGTTGTGGCAAAACCACTGACAGTATCTCAAAGTTTCAGAACTTGTTATACAATTACTGTTAGACCTACCATCATTTAGGTCTCTGTACTGTTCAGCGTGGAGTAAAATGAGTTTGTTAGGTTATGGTGTGGGATGCAGTTGATGAGACCCAAGGGAAAGTGTTGGAGTGACTCTGAGTGCATTACGCAGACTACAACAGATTTAGGGGATGGTAAATACATTGGAACTTGTAGTGGAAAAAACTTTGCAGCAATAACATATACATTTCTGTAGTAAAACTGTTACAAACAGTTGTTTGAGTGGAAAAAAAAAAGGTCTTTTATCTGCTTTTAAATACAGTCCAATTATATTCTCTATTAGGAAAAACTAAAAATTGACATTTAGGATGGTGCCTCTTTTTAATGTAGGATGGGAATTTGGAAAGAAGAGAAACTTTTAACTGAGCAATTTGAAAGGTTTCATTCTTTTGGAGAGCTATAGATATGGTTTTAGACAACAACAAAATCCCTTAAATGTCCTTAGAAATTGTTTACTGAAAGAATAGAAGCTTGGTATATCAATACCGTATTGCAATACAGAACATTTTTTAAAGAAATCCTCATAATTTCTGAAGTTAAGATCATGGGGTTTTGGATCTTTTATCTGCTCTTGCAATACATCCATGTAAATATGAGCTGTTGGTATGTGAAGGAGGATTCATGGCTAAACGAAGCCAATTTTGTAGAAGTGTAGTTAGATGGAATGAAAAATTTAAGTGATGAAATAAATTGGTACCTCTTTGTTAGCAAGAAGTATGCAAGGAAAAATCTGGCTCCAGTTTAAAGAACGGTTAGATTTAGCTCCAGAGGAGAATGTATCCATTCACACAAATACAACATTCAAATCAGAACAGAAGAAAGGCACAATCAGTCAGATTGCATGAAAACAACTTGAAGTGAATGGAATTAAGTGTTGGATTTTGGGTTAAAGCAGTGAGGAGGCTTTTGGTGAAGTTTCTGCTAAGGAGGTAGAATGTTGATTGTTTGTAGTTCATAAGCCCTTCAGAGGTCATAAGGTTGAAAAAGCTCCAGAGGAAACTTCCAGAACAGCACAGAAACTAATTGTTGATGAAATGCTGAATGAGTTTCTGTGCATCCCTGATAAAGTTGGTGCTGTTCTTCTAAAGAAAGTTAAGTTGAGGTAATTACAGCAGATTGCAGATTCAGGGATACTCGGATGGGAAACCTGTGGGTAGGAGAAGCTGAGTTTCAGCTTTGAGATGGCTGCAAAGTGACTGTCACTATTTGATCTTTTTCCAGGGCTGTTGAACAGACCCAGTTATAACATTAAGGAAGTATGTTGTAGAACATATTGTAGGGGAGATGACAGTAGTGGAGTAATGAACTTCCTTCTTTGGGAGAGGATTCGAGAGAAAATGTAATTACATTTTCTGTGGTTTAGATTGTTGTTTTATTGGATCACCTTGTTTTGGCATAGACATTCAGGGCTGAGATAACAATGTTTTTTAGAGTGCTAAGAGAGCACAGACCCCAGCTGCTTTCTTCTAGAAAATGTCAAACCTCAGACAGCTTTTGAAATCCATCTTCTCACCGGCTTAATTTTTTTGTCTTTTCAGTTCCTCTGCTTGTATAAACATATTTCCATCAAGCAAAGGGTTCTAGTGCTGAAAAATGAAGGGGCTGGAATTGTGTCTGACTAATCTGCTGCCTTTGAATTTTAACGCCTCCTCACTTTGGAAACTAGAATTACTGGGAAAAACTAGTTTAGCAACAGCAGTCTTACCAATCTTGTTTGAGAAAACTCCCATGCCTCAAGCGGGTACAGGAAAACAACAGGAGTTCTCAGGCAGAGTAGGTCTGTATGGGAACCATTGAAACATGGCCTGAACTACTGATTGAGCACCTGGAGATAAGACATGGTCAGCCTTGAGAGCACAGGTGAAGGCAATTCACTTGTGCAACCAAAAGGGGTTGAAGCCTGCCTCCACCTCTTTTAGACCTCATTTAAGGGCTGACTGCAACCAGGGAAGGATCTTTTTCTGGAGATTTCTCTTTGGTGAGGTTTTCCTCCTATGAATTTAGAATCTTCTGATATGGGCTATTAGTCTACTTCCCTTCTTTTGTAGCATCTCTCTATTGTGCTAGTTTTTTTGTCGTCATGCCTTTGCTGTAATGTTTTTCTCATTGTACTGATGTGTCTAATTGCTACATTTGGTGAGCCAAGCAGGTGCTTATTTACTATGGATTACCTTAGAAAAAATTATGTGTTGAATGGTCACTGGGACCCTGAATACACCAAAGGAGGAACTCCTGGGGGAAACCCCAGGATTCCTAGGTTCCCTGTGGCTAACTGCTACTTAGATTATTGAAGAATGGTGTAAGAAATGCTCAAAGTCAAAGATTTCAGGTTAGGCAAAGATCTTAGAGAGAGCAGCCAAGTTTATTCATTACTGCAATAATGGGTGCATGCCCCATATTGGCAAGGGAGAAATTGTGCACCGGTTATTGAAATTCATTCTGTTATATACCCTGAACTTGATGCAGGTAAAGAAGCTCTTCTGGCGCTTACTCGTTTGTTGAGCGTCTCAGGCTCACAGTCTCCCTGATACTGTTGCTGTGATACATTGTCATCTAAGGTCTGTTACTAGCCTGTCATTTTTTTGTACGTTTTGTACTTTCCTATGGAGATAGGAAGACAATGTTTCCAAGAGTGAGCACGTTGGTTCTGTCCTGTGCTAGGCTCTCCCTACCTGCATATTTACCTTATGTTGTGCCTGTTTCAATTCTACCCAAGTCAGAATGCCCACAATTTTAACTTTACTCTGTTCAGCAACTTTCTTTGCAGGAAAAAAACAAGTTATATAACTGCTTCACAAGAGGGTTATAAGTTTAGTAGAGGCCTACGCTACATACAGAGAATACTGGAAACTTCTACTGCAAAAACACAATCTACCTCTCACAATGGGAACTTGTAAGGGACAATGGTCCCATTATTAAATCCCATTCAAAAATGGCTAACTTCATGAATAAATTAGGACAAAACTTTTGGACAATCAAGGAAAGAATAGTAGCTGTATCTGCCATGGCATGGCCACTGCTTCTCACCATTAATGCATATCATTTCTTGGAAGAAGTCTTAAAAGATGAAAATGAGCTTTTGAAACCTTGTATTAGACAACTGGAAAATACAGTTTCATCTTTGACAGGGAAAACTGCCCCATGTTTAAATGGATCTTCCCCTTTGAAATTAAGACCTATATCACCAGAAGGGAAAAAAGACTTAGATCAGCAGGATCCTTGGATCCTAGTTGAACCCAAGAACAGAAAGAAGGCCAAGCAAACTAGAGGATCTGGGAATCTGAGACCCTCTAGAAATAAGGCCAGTAATAACTCAGAAGACAATGAAAATCCAAGATAGACCAGCAGGGTTGGCACTCAGAGTGGCCCCCTGCACATACCACATTACGTGTAATGGCACACTCATATACAGCTGCCAAGCTCATGGATATGTTATAACGATTTAAGCACAGACCATGAGAGAGCATACCATCTTGGCTGTTGAGATTATGGGTCATGGGGGCCGGAAGTGTAGTAATTAATGGGCCCGAGATTTCTAAACTGGCACAGTATAACCACACACTGTGTTATGGTGCAGTTTTTCTGACAATATTTAGCATGATTTCTTTGTTCATTTATCCTGACTGTTGCTCTAAAAATCTAGTTCTTACAATTACCATGGCATTCTACTGTTGAACCACACCACCTGTGCAGAGCCAAGCATTTCTGTTTCTTTTTTCTTTTAGTAGTCAATTAAATTCAAGCATAATTATGCTTGCAAACTCTTAAAAAGTGCAGATATTAGCTGTGTTCAGCTGTCTATGACATAAACACCTAAATGGGTGCAAAATTTTCAGTTTTGACTTTCTTTTTAGGAGTAAGGCATTTAGCATGGCACATACAACATTTGCTTCAGTTATCTTACTCTGTAGGGCACAATGTTATAGAGTCATTAAGGTTGAAGAAGACTTCTAAGATCACCAACCCCTACCTGTCCCTACCATGCACACTAACCATGTCCCCCAAGCGCCACATATCCTCTGTTCTTGAACATCTCCAGGGACAGTGACTCTACCACTTCCCTGGGCAGCCTGTTCCAATGCTTCTTGATATATTGTAAAAAAAAAGCTATTTTTATTGTTATTATTTGCTTTTGTGAGGCCCCACCTGGAGTACTGTGTTCAGTTCTGGAGCCTCCAACACAAGAAGGACATAGAGTTGTTGGAGCAGGTCCACAGGAAGGCCACGAAGATGATCAGAGGGCTGGAGCACCTCCCCTGAGTGAACAGGCTGGGAGCTGGGACTCTTCAGCCTGGAGAAGAGAAGGCTCTGAGGAGACCTTATAGTCTTCCAGTATCTGAAGGGGGCCTACAGGAAAGCTGAGGAGGAACTTTTTATAAGGGCAGGTAGCAACAGGACAAGGGGAAATGGCTTTAAACTGGAAGAGGCTGTATTTAGACTAGATATTAGGAAGAAATTATTTACTGTGAGAGTGGTGAGACACTGGAACAGGTTGCCCAGTGAGGTTGTGAGTGCTCCCTCTCTGGATGCATTCCAGGCCAGGCTGGATGGGGCTTTGAGCAACCTGGTATAGAGGGAAGTGTCCCTGCCTATAGCAGAGGGGTTGGAACTAGATGATCTTAAGGGTCCCTTCCAACCGAAGCCATTCTATGATTCCATGATTCTATGATTTATTGTTTCTTATAGATATGGGTTGAGTATTTTTTTCCGAAGACTGATGAACCATTAGTACATTTATAGTAATGGTTGCAATTTTTTATCTTTGTGTAGTAGGAATAGATGAACCATCATATGAGGGATTGTGTGATGGAGAACCTTGTGGTAGGCAAAGCTGCTTTCTGATCCTCCTGTTCCAACTAATTTTTCAGGCGGCAAACAGTAACAAGCACTCCTTGTTGGATTGAACTTCATCTGAATGGACCTCTACAATGGTTGGACAAAGTATTGACTCAGATGGGCTCCCCTTCAGTACGCTGCTCCAGCATGTCGTAGAACTCCTTCCTCCACTAACAGTGGGCTAAATACCAAGGCCCATCAACAGACTTCATAGAACAGCTCATCTGTCGTATTATTTGTGTGTGGTCCCCATGAACTGTTTACTGTACAAAAAGGTGGGGGGGTTTAAAAAAAAAACAAACAACAAAACAGCACTTGAGGTCTCATCAATTAAAGCACCTTGTGGATTCTGTCTTCTATACTCAGATACTAGATGAAAATTTAATGTATAAAAATATCTTTTTCAGAAAGAAGGAGCAGTTCTAAAGATTCTTAATGTTGTTTTCATTGGGCATATAATTGAGTGTCCTAATGGTTTATCATTAACACGAATAGCTAAGTATATATACAGGTTATGTGTCATGATCTCAGATGTTGCAGTAACGTGCTCTTCTTAATTTTAGTTCCCGTAAATAGATGTTTGGTTTGTTTTTTGATTGGGGCAAATCTCTCATCAAATTCCAAGACTCGACTCCTTTATTCTTTTATATTTTTATATAAGCAGATTTTCAAGTTGTCCTAAACATAAAAATAAGACTTTCCTTTTAAAAAATAAAAGCTTAACTTTTTGCTTCTGCCTTAAAAAAAAAGAAAATCCCTCTGTTGGAAGGGAAAGAAATGTCTGAGATTTATCTGATATCTCAAGACAATTTATATATGCTTAATGGGGGCTAAAAGGAATCCATATACTGTAAATTTTGAGTATCCATCACACTAGGAGTCTACTTTTCCCTACCCATCTGAGTTGATGCATCTGTTGCCAGCAATATTGCTGTCAGTCATCTATTTGGGACTTTTTTGTGCCTTGGATCACTGAAATCACTGTTTATCTCATGGAATGAGAATTGATCATAGCACTGGATACTGGATTAAATACAGAAGGTTATTTGCTTACCCCTTACATCTGCATGCTTTTATTAAACAGACGTCACTAAAAATCTTGTTTTTAGCTTTTGGAGCCAAACGTTGAAAAATCCTTTCCCAGGGTAAACTAGAATCTTTTGCATAGGTTTTAAATAGATGCAACTTCTTAACATATTTCAGTAACAGAACTTAAATCTCTGATCTGAGTGGCTTTGTACAGCTTACTGACATACCAGATTGTACACATTCATTATGTCATAATGGGCCTTGTTATTAAAAGTAGTTGCTTCTGCAAAACTACTAGGATAGTGGTTGCTGAGTTATGACCAGCAAAAAAAGGACTTTGAGGCTCTTCACCACAGTGCATGCTATTGTGAACCCTTGGACACTACAGCTGCACCATATCTGTAGAATATATTTCAGAATATTTTTAATAAGTCTGTGTTGGGGAAGGGTTGAGAAACTGTATAGAAGGGTTATTCTGACTTGAAAACTACACGTCTTACTAACAATCTTGTGATCTAGCTGTCTGTCATTCTTCTGTTATCGTGGCAGTAGCAGGATTGCCTTTGTACTTTCTCATTGTTACACCCATTACACTAGCACTATACTTTGTAAGTACAGCTAGTGATTATTTAGCTTGGTGAACAAAACATGGCCAGTGTTACAGCATTTAATCAGTTGACTGAATTGAGGATAGTCATGGATATTTTTATGCTGTAATGACTAGAGCATACAAGCAAAAAATACCAAAAAATCAAGCCTTGAGAAAGTGGGCCAGCTGCCTTTTAAAAGTTGGCAAAGCAGTTAACAGATTGTGCTAGTTTTGCCAGTAGATTAATGTATTGGTAGAACTTGTGAACGTAAGAAATAAGCTTAATGTGTGTTGCATTTGCCTAATATGTGAATACACTAATAAAAGTTTTAATTCTCACATTGGTTTCTTTGTTATTAATCACTGTATATATTTTCAGTTGAAGGATACTGAATTAAGGAAAATAAGTTAGGTTAAAAGTTATGTGCCTTCATGAGGTGCTGAATTGGCAGCTGCAGATTTGACCTTGCTAAGCCAGGTTCTCGCTGCCAATAACAGACGCTTTTCTACAGACTTAGACAATTAGTGCAGACAGCGGGTCTCCTGTTTTTTCCAAATAAGATTGTTAGCTCCCCTAACATCCTAAGTGGGATATGAAGGAGCATATGCTCCCCCCTGAGGAATGTGAGCTCATGGGTAAGGTTGCCAGCTGGGGTGGGATGGCTCCTTGGGGCAGCTTCCACTAAGGCCCATAGGTTCAAGGGAACCTGTAGGAACTGATCGATCGGTAATTCGGACTCTTGTGAGCCCGGGAGGGCATTTGGAGCGAATGTCCGAATAGTTTTTATGTTCTTTGTTCTCTTCTTTTGTCTGACCAGTTGTAGGAATTACGGTGGTAATTGCTGTAATCGCTTGGTTCTTGTGCTGCAAAAACGCTTCTTGAAGGATCACGCTTCTTGAAGGATCCCGCTCCTTGTATAAGTAACTGTATTAGTCATTGTCACTGTCTGTCTTTGTAGTTGTAAAATTTTGTGTTGTAAAAATGTTACTTGTGAAATTCCATTCCCTATTTAAAATACTCTTGTCTTGCTGGGGGACATTGGTTAAGACTCTTGCACAGGGAATTCGGTGTTCCCGTGCCCTGAGAAAGTAGGTGGACTCCATTACCCAGCAAAACACGAGGGATTTTCACCCAATACCTATGACCGGCCAACAGCTGTTATAGGACAAATGGTATCAAAAGAAATTCTGGAAAAGACCATTCTGGGTTGTATTTTGGCTCACTAGAGAAATGTCACGAATGAGCCAGGGGGAACACTGAATAAGAAACTGAGAACATAAATGAAGTAACAGGACCAGTTTTTATAATTGAGTGCTCTAATTATGAGACTAAGTACTGAGTGTTTGTGGAAACTGAAGAACTGTATTGTTTGATTTGTGGGCTTTGAAGGGAATGGGACAAACTGTTTTGATGGTATAAGAAAGTGTAATTGTTAATGGTATACGGAAGCATAATTGAGGATATGTGGAAGTGTAATTGAGGGTATGAATAGTGGAATAGTGTAAAAAGGCAAAAGGGTTAGAGAAAAAGTGAGTTTATCTGCGCTGGCAAGAGAGCAACCCCCCGCATCACCCCTCCGTGAGCAGAACTCTCCGAGTGAGAGAGCTGGGTCCAGAGACTGCTGCTGTAAACAGCGTCACTTCTGAAGGGGGGGGCTGGAGGGGACAGGGCATTGAAAGTGAGGATAGCCTTCATCTGCAGAGATCTAGGAAACATGAAATCCCAGTGTTAGCACTGGAAGCCTCCAGAGGAGAAGAGGTGAAACTGAAATATAATGTTAGTTTCTGTAATGATGAGAGTTTGGAAAGTGAAAAAGGTTTGGGAAAGACACAGGCTGAGGAAGGCAAAGATGAGCACGGTGTAACAGGGATGTCAGGACCGAAGAGAGGTGAGCGATATGGAAGAACAACAGCAGCTGCTACTGCAGCGGCACTAGAGCAGGGCGCTAGGACCCAGAGATACCCTCAGAAAGAGGTAGGGGTGGGCCTAGAAGAGCCCAGGGAGGGCTCCGCCACTGCTGGACCAAAAGCAGTGTGCAAACTGCAGGAAAATGGGACACTGGTGGAGAAATCCTACCAAGCTGAGTGAGAGGGAGCTGTCTGATCACAAAAGCTGAATGATGGGAACCTGGGAAGTTTAGCCTAGTAGATCCACTGGTTAAATTGCAGCTAGGGGAGCAGAATAAAGAGGTTTATTTTCTGGTGGATACGGGTGCCTCTTACTACCCATAGATGATTTTCGTAACAGTAGTAGGAGCTACTGACCAACAAGAAAAAGCTTACCTTTTGGGATCAATTAAATACAGGCTGGGAGAACAACTAGGAATAAATAAATTCTTGTACATGCCAGGTTCTCCAAAGCTGTTACTCAGAATCACAGAATCACAGAATCGTAGGGGTTGGAAGGGACCTCCAGAGATCATCGAGTCCAACCCCCCTGCCAAAGCAGGTTCCCTACACCAGGTCGCACAGGTAGGCGTCCAGGCGGGTCTTGAATATCTCCAGAGAAGGAGACTCCACAACCTCCCTGGGCAGCCTGTTCCAGTGCTCCGTCACCCTCACCGTAAAGAAGTTCTTGCGCACATTGGTGCGGAACTTCCTGTGCTCCAGCTTCTGGCCATTTCCCCTTGTCCTGTCTCCGCACACTGTGAAAAGAGTCTGGGCCTCGCCACTTTGCCCCCACACCTTAGATATTTATAGACCTGGATCAGGTCCCCTCTCAGTCCTTCTCTTCTCAGGCTAAACAGACCCAGTTTCCTCAGCCTTTCCTCATAGGGGAGTGCCCAGGCCTCACCATCTTTGTGGCTCTCCGCTGGACTCTTTCCAAGAGTCCCTGTCTTTTTTGTACTGGGGAGCCCAGAACTGGACACAGTACTCCAGATGAGGCCTTACCAGGGCAGAGTAGAGGGGGAGGATCACCTCCCTCGACCTGCTGGCCACCTCTTTTAATGCACCCCAGGATGCCATTGCCTTTTTGGCCACAAGGGCACACTTGCTGGCTCATGGCCAACCTGTTGTCCACCAGGACCCCAGGTCCCTCTCTGCAGAGCTCCTCTCCAGCAGGTCATCCCCAACCTGTACTGGTGCATGATTATTCCTCCCAGGTGCAAGACTCTACACTTGCTTTTGTTGAAACCTCATCCGGTTTCTTACTGCCCAGCTCTCCAGCCTGTCCAGGTCTCGCTGAATGGCAGCACAGCCTTCGGGTGTCAGCACCTCCTCCCAGTTTGTATCATCAGCAAACTTGCTGAGGGTGGCCACTATCCCCTCATCAAGGTCATTGATGAAGATGTTGAACAAGACCGGACCCAGCACCGACCCCTGAGGAACACCTGCTAGTTACAGGCTCTCCAGCGGACTCTGGCACCGAATGCACAGACCCTCTGAGCTCTGCCAGTCAGCCAGTTCTCAATCCACCTCACTGTCCACTCATCTATCCCACACTTCCTCAGCTTTTTATAAGGATGTCGTGGGAGACAGTATCAAACGCCTTGCTGAAATCAAGGTAGACTACATCCACTGCTCTCCCCCCATCCACCCATCCAGTGACAAGATCATAGAAGGCTACCAGGTTGGTCAAGCAGACCTCCCCCTGGTGAACCATGCTGACTACTCCTGATAACCTCCTGTTTCTTCCAGTTGTCCGGAGAGATGGCATCCAGCACAAGCTGTTTCCATCACCTTTCCAGGGACAGAGGTGAGGCTGACTGGCCTGTATTACCTGGTCTTCCTTCTTGCCCTTTTGAAGACTGGAGTGACATTGGCTATCCTCCAGTCCTCAGGCACCTCCCCGTTCTCCAAGACCTTCTCAAAGATGACAGAGAGCGGTTCAGCAATCACCCTCCGCCAGCTCCCTCAGCACCCGTGGATGCACCCCGTCGGGTCCCATGGATTATGAACATTGGTGTTGCCTAGGCACTCTCGGACCGCTCTTCCCTGACTAAAGGGAAGTCTTCCATTCCCAGACCTTCTCACTAACCGCCAGGGTCTGGATTCCCGAGGAGATCTTTTTCACTGAAGACAGAAGCAAAGAAGGCGTTCAGTATCTCTGCCTTCTCAGCATCCCCCGTTACCAGAACACCCCCCTCACTTAGTAGGGGAGCCACATTCTCCCTAGTCTTCCTTTTACTGTTAACATACTTAAAAAAACCTTTTTTATTATCCTTTACCACCTTTGCTAGATTCAATTCCAGGTGGGCTTTAGCCTTCCTCGTCGCATCCCTGCAGGCCCTGACAACATTTCTATATTCTTCCCGAGTGGTCAGACCCTTTTTCCACATTTCATGGACCTTCTTCCCTTTGAGTTTGCGCATGAGCTCCTTGCTCATCCACACAGGTCTCCTGCCACCCTTTCCCGATTTCTTGCTCACAGGGACGCACCGATCCTGAGCTTGGAAGAAGAGCTGTTTAAATGCCAACCAGCTCTCACAGGCCCCCTTACCTTCTAACACCCTAGCCCACGGGATAGCTCCAAGTAGGTCCCGGAAGAGATCAAAGTCGGCTCTCCTAAAGTCCAGGGTAGCAATCCTACTTTTTGCTTTGCTTCTTCCACTCAAGATCTTGAACTCCACCATCTCGTGGTCACTACAACCCAAGCTACCCCCAACTTTTACATCCTTAACAAACCCGTCCTTATTTGTGAGAATAAGGTCCAGTAATACCCCTCCCCTCGTCGGTTCCTCCACCACCTGCATCAGAAAGTTGTCTTCAACACATTGCAGGAACCGTCTGGACCGCGCGTGCCTGGCCACATTGCTTTTCCAGCAAATATCTGGATAACTGAAGTCCCCCATAAGCACCAGCGCCTGGGATCGCGACGCTACTTCCAGTTGCTTATGGAAGGCCTCGTCAACCTCCTCCTCCTGATCAGGGGGCCTGTAGTACACACCCACAACGGTGTCACCCATACCAGCCTGCCCCTTGATTCTCACCCACAAGCTCTCCACTGCTGCATCACCCTCCCCCAGGTGGAGTTCGATACATTCAGTGCTTCTCAATAAAGAGCAACTCCACCACCCGCTTCGCCAGCCGTCTTTCCTAAAAAGCACATAGCCTCCATGACAAGCATTCCAGTCATGCGAGCTGTCCCACCACGTCTCGTAATTGCAATGAGATATGGCCTGCAACGCACACAGATCTCCATCTTCCTGCTATTCCCCATGCTGCGGCATTAGTGTACAGACACTTTAGGGAGCAGCACCCCCCTGCCCCTCTCCATCCCTTTGAACTCCACCCTTTCACCCATCAAACTCCGTTTTGAGCCATGAAACTACCTGCTCAACCCCAGTGGCCCTCATTCTGTCCCCTTCCCCCTTCATCCTAGTTAAAACACCTTTCAATGAGCCTGCCAGTTCCTGGGCTAGGATCCTCTTACCCCTGGAGACAGGCTACTTCCATCTGCAGCCATCATGCCAGGTGCAGAGTAAATTGCCCAGTCAAAAAAACCAAAGTTCCTGTGCTTGCACCAACTTCTTAGCCATTATTTATGAGGTGAGTTTTTTGGATCCTCTCGGATCCTTCCCGCCACTGAAGTATAGAAGAAGAACCACCTGCACACACCCGTTCCTTCAACTACCCGCCCCCAGTCTCCTGAAGTCTTCCTTGATAGACCTCAGGCTTCTCTCAGCGACTTCGTCACTGCCAGCCTGAACTATCAATAATGGGTAATAATCAGAAGGGTGAAGGTTACTCAGGCAAGACTAATTAGAACAAATAGATGCAGAGATTAAATTCAATAAAACTGGAGCTAAGGATCAAACAATATCAACTGATTAAAAATTTTAAGTCTGGCTTTAACACAAACTCAGATAAACAATGCTGTACCCCCAGAAGTTACAGAAATCTTAAATCGGGTATACTTAGGGGTGTGGGTATCGGATACCTGGCAGAGCCAAAATGCAGCCCCAATAGAAGTGAAGTTAAAAGCAGGAGCCAGCCCAGTCAGCGTAAAGCAGTGCCCTTTGAGGATATGAGACTGTAGAAGGATAGAAATCATAAATAACTTTTGGAGTTTGGATTACTAATTGAATGTGAATCCAAATACAGCACCCCAATCTTGATGATGAAAAACTGGATGGCAAGAGCTGTAGTTTGGTACAAGACTTGAGGGCAAGTAATAGAACTGTTGAATGTATGCACCCAGCGGTAGCAAATCCATACACTTTATTAACCAAGTTAAGGAATGAGTAGGTGGAGTTTACCTTCTGGATTTGAAGGATGCATTTTCTGCCTGGTTTGGCCAAAGAAAGCCACAAGTTATTTGCCTTTGAAGAGGAGAACCCCAATACGGGGAGAAAAGACTCAGTTAACCTGGACAGTGTTAGCCAGGGCTGTGAGAACAGCCCAATGATCTGTGAGAGCTGGTCAACTCGTGAGCCTGAGACTTGGGTGCCTCCATCCAGGGTGGAACCTTACTGCAGTTTGTGGATGCCACAGCAACAAAAGAGGACTGTGTGCAATGGACTGTGAGTTTGCTGAATTTCTTGGTTTAAATGATTATAAAGTTTCTCAACAGAAAGCACAAATAACTCAGCAGCAAGTGACGTATTTGGGATATGAGATTACAGCTGGACTTCAAACCTTAAGGAGTGCCAGGAAAGAAGCCATCTGCCAAACCCCTGAGCCTCAAACTGCCAAGGAACTCTGTACATTCCTAGGAATGACAGGATGGTGCCGACTGTGGATGCACAGCTATGGACTATTGGTAAAGCCTCTTTATGCTCTTTTGAAATTGTATCCAAAGAATATTATATGGAATGGGGAGGCAAGGAGGGCATTCCATCAGCTGAAACAAGAACTCATGAAGGCCTCTGCTTTGGGACTACCAGACATGACTAAACCCTTCTGGTTGTTCTCGCATGAAAAAAAAGGAATAGCCTTGGGAGTCCTTGACCAGAATCTTGGACCCTATCAAAGGCCAGTGGCATACTTCTCCAAACAGCTTGATGAAGTAAGGGATGGCCAGGTTGCCTGAGGGCGATGGCTGTATTTGTGCTCAGTATTCAAGAAGCCTGTAAATTTACACTGGGCCAAAGAATAACAGTTTTAATATCTCATATAGTGTCTACTGTATTGGAGGTAAAAGGGGGGCATTGACTCTCACCCCAAAGGGTCCTGAAATACCAGGCCATGCTGGTAGAGCATGATGATGTAGAAATAATTGTAACTAAAACCAGCATCTTTCCTTAGCGGAACTCCTGGAGAACCAGTATTTCATGACTGCTTGGAAACAACTGAAGCTGCATATTCTAGCTGGTCGGACCTGAAGGACAAACCCTGAGAAGATGCAGAAGGTACCTGTTTTACTGACGGTAGCAGTTCTGTGAGACAAGGAAACCTTAAGGCAGGATATGCAGTAACTGCTACTGACAAGGTAATCGAAGTCCCCTGTGGGGATTTTCCCTCAGAAGTCTGAAATAACTGCCTTGACAAGAGCCTTAAATATATGGACAAAAGCTAATTATGTATTTGGAGTGGTACATGCTCATAGTACCATCTGGAAAGAGCAAGGACTGATCACACACAAGGAGAACAAATTCAGCATGATGTAAATCTACTAATGAGTGTGGCTATTGTACATTGTACAGGACATCAGAAAGGTAACACTGTACAGGAAACTGAAAATAAGATGGTGGATCAGGTGGCAGAACAGGCAGTTGAAGAAGGCTTTAATTCCAGATGGTAAACTTAAAATCTCTGAACCTGAGTCAGAACCTGTAAAATATTCTAGAGAGGATAGGAATCTAATTAATGATTTAGAAGGGAAGAGAGGAAACTGACAGATGGGTGCACACCCAGATGGACACATTTTTATGTTATTTTATGGAAATTGGTTCTAAGGGAAGATAAGAAAATATACTGGGCAAACAGACACTACAAAGTACGATCCTAGTACCAGGAACAGGGTACAAGTGGTCCTATTGGGAAAGGGAACTTTCCAGGGCAACAATGGCAAATTGATTTCTCGGAACTCTCAAGAAAAGGCGGGTATTGCTATATGTTGGTACTAACAGATACATTTTCAGGGTGGCTGGAGGCATTCCCTTGTAGAACTAATAAGGCAAGTGAGGTAACGAAAATATTGTTACAGGAGGTTATTCCAAGATGCTGGGGAACTACTTGGTCTGTCAAGGAAAGCGCACTGTTGAAAGTTAAACTCGTAAAGAAAAGATGAGTCGATTACTAATTTGCTTTTTCTCAATGTACACAGGTGTTTTAGCCTGGGAAGAGAACTCCTTTTACAATGTAATTGTGGGAATACAAGAAAAACTATTCAGAACAGCAGCTGTGGAGCAAGATAAACAGCATGAGAACCAAGGACACCTCTAGAAGAAGAGAAAAAACAAATGGAAAGGCTCATGGCTTTGATTGGATAAGCGCCTGCATGCATGGTTAAGGAGTGTTTGTAGAATACTCTGTTGACATGTAAAGGTGGATGGGAAAGTTGTAAGGGCAGATGGGAAAGCTAAAAAAGGAAACTTGTGAATGTATGTAAGTGATGTGAGAACTTATAATAAAGGATTTGGATTGTTCACATATGAGTCCGTGCATCAGATGCTGCAAAGGGCGCTCACTGGGTGGAACAAATCAAGCTGAGGCTGAGAGCCTCAACCCAGAGGCTTCTATTTCTCAAGACAAAACGGCTACTAAACTTTTACCTGTTTGGCGCCAAATAACGGAAGGCCTTAAACAAATTCGACAAGGAAGAAAAACTTCTTCAAACTATTCCCCATCGCCCTCCTTCCCACCCCCGGCGCTGCCCCTCGGTGCGGGAAGCAGCTCCTGCCCGGACCCGATCCGCGGCTCCGACCCCACCCCCGGCCCGGGAGATGAGAAATCGCGACCCCTAGCCGCGCTCCTGCCCTCCGCTCCACCCCCGACGCTCGCAGCGCCGCTCCCGCTCTCCACCCCGCCCACGTCGCTTGCTGCTGCGTCTCTGCCGCCCGCATGTAACTTGGTTAAAGACTAGGACGGACCGGAACCAGATGATCTTTTTGGTACTGGTCCAGTAGATCCGGAGGACGAACCGAACATTTTCCCTCTGTAAGAGATTATTCTTTTATGCCATTGCCTCAAAGCTTGCTGGGGACACATGAACAAGTCCAAGCAAGTCCTGGCCAAGGGCTGAGAAATCCTTTGTCTGAGGATGGACAAGGCCAGGGGCAGTGAGAGAGGGATAAGCCACAGATTAATGGCCGGGAAGCAGTCTTTTGTGTGGGCTTATCTCGAGGGAGATAGTCCTCTCAGGGGGTACTGCACATGACTCTTACCCAAGTGTCCAGGAATGCCACGTTGGCAGAAGAAGGATAAAAAGGGGACCTACAACCATGAGATAAAGTTTCTGGCAACAGATTCCTCATGAAGAAGAAGAGGGTTTTTCGGACATGAGAAGCCTCACATCCAGCCCCTCTCTCTCCTGGACCTGCATGCTGATGGACTCTCCTGGGCCTGCTACCTGAGTCCTACTGCTTCCTCCTGGGCTTACCCTGTGGCTTCTTCCTGCTACCTGCTTGCTGCCCAAGGCTGGCCATGCTGCTGCTACTCTCCCCCTGCACTTTTGCCTCGGACCATTGGGATCGCTGCTGGATCCTGGTGGTGACTATTTCCTGCTTTACACAATTCTTGCTTATTTCCTATCTTTTCTATCGCCCTCCTTCCCTTCCCCATTACCCTAATTTGTATTAGTCGCTGTCCTTCCCTTCCCCATCTCCCTAATTAGGATTTGTAATAAACTGGTCGGACCAACATTTGAACCGTTGCTTCTTAATCTCACGCCGGGTGTACATATATCAAAGAACCTCCTCTCCCTCCTATAAATTGGAGTGAGACACCCTCCTGATGATAATTTGAAGGGAGCGGCAAGGAAAACATTTTCCCCAGCGTACTATGGTGCTTTAGAGCGGTGCAGGAAAGAAGCAATATTACGGGTGATCTGAATGTTGCGTGCCTTTTCTTTGGGATCATCAAATACTCCCCGGGTGGGAATCCGCCTTAGAGGCGTGAAAGAGCTAAGGAAGTCAGTGAGAGACTAGGAACGTCTGCCTTTTAATTAACTTTTTGGTTGCAATGGGTGACAGTCATGTTTGCCCCTACGTTGGGAAAAATTTTCTAACAACGACCTGTCTTCCTGCAAAAACACGTGTTTATGACTGAATGCAAGAAAGGCTACCATCCAGGTATGAATAATTTGGCTAACTTAAATCATATTGTCATGGAGGAACCATGGGGGAGGGGGTCCGGTCACCCTCAGCCCGGCACGATGAATAGGCAATTCCTTAACAATTAAGGACTTTGGTTTGCTTGCTTGTCGATACCTGATACTAATTTGTCAATGCCCTCATTTACATAGTTAAGCAGAGGCTGCTGCGCCCTGCAAAAAATTTCTTGACCGTTTCAAAAATTGCTAGAGAGACAAGTGGAAAATTAACTGTCGGGATACTTTGCTTAAGCCATTAGCGTAAAAAATGCAATGCAGACGTAAAAGGTTTACAATCCTTAAAGAAATGCGATCCATCCCTTAATGACATAATTAAAGCCTGTCAGATGTGGCAGAAAAGTAAAAAGGACTTGCTAGCAGCATGCTGGCCCCGACTCGTGCAGGGACGCCAAAAAATGGTGCAATTGTGGGGAACCCAGTCCATACAAAGGGACGTAAAAGCCAAGCGAGCAAAAAAAAATGCTTGTGTTTTCCAGTCAACCCGTTCCGGACAGGGGGGCTAACGGGGGGAGAGAAGCCGAGTAAACCCCCTGTATCAGAACGGCCTTGGATTTGCCGGAAACAGGAAGCAGAGTGCGAGACTGCAACCCATAACAAAAATCGGTCCCAAATTGGCAGGCCAGCATGGCCAGCTCCTCAGACCACCAATGCCAAGCAGCGCAGGAGTGGTTTGGCCCCATCCTAGTGACACGACTGAACACCGTGACCTTCGTTCCAACAGGTGTCATGGGCCCCCTTGGGGACAGGCAAGTGCCCTTTGTTGGAGTTCTTTGTTACCAGATGGGCTTTTTTGTTTTACCAGGAGTTTGATGCTGACCACATGGGGAGATTAAGTAATGGCATGGACGCCCCACCCCCCGCTTTATTCCCAAAAGGCCAAAAAATAGACAATTAATCCCTTTTCTTCTATGGCTGAACCCAAACGGATTTTGGGAGGAGGGAACAAACCTGCCGTGTTGGCTCCACGTGTAAAGACAACCATTATTTACCATGCTTAGTAACCGGCCGCCCAGTTATTAGGCCTGTGCATAGTGGAGCGTGTTTACCACAAATCAATTTGTGGGCCCTCTGAAATGGCCACTAAAAGACCCCTAATTCTCTACTATAGGGGTTCGGGGCTTCAGCAAAACCCAAACAAAGTGCCCCTAAAATTTATCTTTTGAAGGGTCCATGGTCGCACTGCTCATGTTCTCCTTACATCTTTGTAGTTCCTTGTATTTGTGGGGGTTGTGTCTTTTAAGTCAAGGGGGACAATGATTTTGCAGAAAATTTTCAATAAGGCCATTGACGGGCGCAACCTATACCCCTACTGGAAAAGAGAACAACCATTTGGGTAGATCAGTGGCCCCTTGAAAAGGAAAATTGCCTGCATTTACTGAGCTAGTTCAAGAACGCAGGCTGGGTCACTAGTGCCACTACCCCCTTGGAAACTCCATTTTGTTTCCTCAAGAAGAGTGGAAAATGGGCTTTACGGACCGTCACTGTCAAGAGTAATGACCCCATGAAGGATTTCCCTGGTCTTCTTTCATTTCAAAGTTAACTTTGAATTGGCCATAGCATCTTGATTTAAAGGATGTTTTTTTACCATTCAACTTCATCCAAAAGAGCACCACGATCATTTTCTCAGTGCCCCCTAACCAAAAAGCCTGCTCGCGAAAACGGGGACCATTTCACAAGGAATGCTTAATGTCCAACAAATTGTCAAGTTGACAAATGCATTACAACCAGTCGAAAAGCTAGACCTCATCCTTAGACATTTCATGGACGATATTAATAGCAGTAAAGAACAAAAGGGATCTGGACGCTTTACTCTCGTCCGGCAGGAGGTCCCTCTGTTGGTTTAGAAATAGCAAAAAAGGTGCAGCTTTAGTTTCTCCATGGAAAATATTTGGATGGAAAATTACATCTCAAACACCATTCAGCCGCAAACCCAAAAATACCCCCACAGGACTTAAAGATCTGCAAAAAATTTTGGAACCACAGGTTGCAACCACTTTTGGGTATTACACCCAAGAGCGCCCCCTATCCACTACTCAAAGGAGACCCGGCAAACTTCAAAAGACAATTAACAACAGAAGCACTACAATGCTTAGACTCTGTAATAACATCATTGCAACATCGATATAGTCATCGTGTTTGTTTACAACTTCCAGTATCTCTTATAATAATATCAAACTGCTATGTCAGACTATACTGGACAAATTTTCATCCATCCCCCCAAACATCAGTTACTGCATAATTTGAGTGATCTGTCCCTTACTACTAATATTTTACTTTCACATGTTCCAATTCCTAATGCTGTTACTGTATTTACAGATGGCTCCGGCAAGACACACCGAGCAGTGGTTCTCTGGCGTGCAACTGCTACACGATGGCAGTCAGATGTACACGTTGTCGATGGATCACCTCAAATTGTAGAATTCGCTGTGGTAGCTCAAGTTTTTCAGATTTTTTCAGAACAAAAGCTTAATATAATAACTGACTCTTTGTATGTTACAGGTATCATTCAGCAGATTGAAGGATCTTTTCTTAAGGAAGTTAACAACCCTGCCTTCTTTGCACAGCTCAAACGAGTTTTACATTATGTCTCTCACCGTACTCTTCCTTATTTTATCATGCATACTTGATCACACACTACATTGCCCGGTCCTTTAACTGAGGGCAACCGTAAGGCTGATCAAGCCACAGTCGCCTTTGCTACCCCTCAATTATTTCAGCAAGCGCGACTCTCCCATCATTTTTTCCATCAGAATAGGAGAGCCTGTCACGGAGTAAACTAGATCAGTTTATGCCCGTGACAGGGGGCAGTAGGCCCCTGCCCTCCCCACCCCCCGCCTGGCCCCACAAAATGGGAAGGAAGGAAGGAAGGGGAGAAAAAAACAGCGGCAACAATCTATGGAGGTAAACTTATTTTACTAACTATGATATCAGAATGCAAAATAACACAATATAATACAATCTAATTGAAATTGAGACTAATAAAACAAATAAGATATGAGAGAGAGTTCCCGAGACCGAGTCAAACCTGAAAAAGCTTGGAACGGCTAGGAAAGCACCCTCCAGCACCCAGTGCCAGGCAGTAAGAGACCGCCCCACCCGGAAGGGTCAGATCCCATGACTTCTGTAATGTATAGGGATAGGTACGTAGAATTAGAGCATTAACACTTTAATTCCAGTACATGATGTTTTGATGTGGAATACCCTAAATCAAATAAAAAAAAACAAAACCATGACATTCCACTCCTTATTCTACATCACTACATCATGCTTAATATATATATATACATACATATACAAACAAACAAAATGATTTAAAATGCATCGCACACACACGTCTATATACATATACATAGGATTACTGTCTGCACTCCCCCAGCATCAAGTTTCCTTGTGGTACACATTGAACATCCCCATTTTCCTGCATTACCCATCAAGTGGACCCAGGTCCCTGGGCAAAAACAGTACCACGGAGAGGTTTGCCCTTTGCAGAAGCTGGAAGAACCCAAACTGCTTTTCCCAACATGCTCTTTACATGTACAACAGGGACCTTATCTCCCTCTACGGTGTGTAGGGAGCTGGATTGGGTAGGACCATCACGATTGATAGATCCTCTGGTATTGACTAACCAGGTGGCTTCTGCCAAATGCTTCTCCCAGTGCTTAAATGTTCCGCCACCCATTGCTTTCAACATGGTTTTTAACAACCCATTGTATCGTTCAATTTTACCAGAGGCTGGTGCATGGTAGGGAATATGGTAAATCCACTCAATGCCATGATCTGTGGCCCAAGTATTTACAAGAGAATTTTTGAAATGAGTCCCATTATCAGACTCAATTCTTTCTGGGGTGCCATGTCACGCCAAAGGACTTGTTTCTCAAGACCTAATATGGTATTTCGGGTGGTAGCATGGGGTACTGCATATGTTTCAAGCCACCCAGTGGTCGCCTCCACCATGGTAAGCACATAACACTTGCCACTGCGAGATCGTGGCAAGGTGATATAATCAACCTGCCATGCCTCCCCATATTTATACTTTTGCCATCGCCCTTCCTCCCAGAGTGGTTTCATCCTCTTGGCTTGTTTGATTATGGCACATGTTTCACAGTCATGAATAACCTGTGCAATAGCATCCACAGTTAAGTCCACCCCTCGGTCTCTAGCCCACTTATATGTTGCATCTCTCCCCTGATGGCCCGAGGTCTCATGAGCCCACCGAGCTAGAAATAATTCACCCTTGTTCTGCCAGTCCAGGTCTATCTGAGCCACCTCAATTTTGGCAGCTCGGTCCACCTGTTTATTTTTGCTGTTCTTCAGTAGCCCGACTCTTGGGCACATGAGCATCTACATGGCGTACCTTCACGACCATATTCTTTATCCGGGCAGCAATATCTTTCCACAGTTCAGCAGCCCAAATAGGTTTACCCCTTCTTTGCCAGTTGTATTGCTCCAACTGCTGTAACCACCCCCACAGAGCATTTGCCACCATCCATGAGTCAGTGTAAAGATAAAGCGTTGGCCACCTCTCCCGTTCAGCAACATCCAAGGCCAGTGGACAGCCTTTACACCTCTGCAAATTGGCTTGATTCTCTCCTTTCCCTTCAGTGGCCTCTGGCAACTTGTCGTGTGGGGCTCCACACAGCAGCTTTCCATCTGCGATGCTTCCCCACAATACGACACGATCCATCAGTGAACATGGCATACTTTCTTTCATTTTCTGGTAATTCGTTGTATGGTGGGGCCTCTTTAGCTCGTGATACCTCTTCTGCTGGTGATGTTCCAAACGTTTTACCTTCAGTCCAGTGCATGATGACCTCTAGGATCCCTGGACAGCTGAGATTCTCCATCCGCGCTCGTTGCGTAATCAACGCAATCCACTTACTCCAAGTGGCATCAGTTGCATGATGGGTGGGGGGAACCTTTCCCTTAAACATCCAGTTCAGCACTGGTAGTCGAGGTGCCAGGAGGAGCTGTGTTTCAGTACCGACCACTTCAGAAGCAGCCCGAACCCCCTCATACGCGGCTAAGATCTCCTTTTCAGTTGGAGTGTAGCCCTCTTCCGACCCCTTGTAGGACCGACTCCAGAATCCCAGGGGTCGGCCTCGGGTCTCTCCTGAGGCTCTTTGCCACAAACTCCAAGTGGGACCTTTCTCTCCAGCAGCAGAGTAGAGGATGTTCTTTATATCCTGCCCTGTCCGTACTGGCCCTAAGGCCACGGCACGGGCTATCTCCTGTTTAATCTGTTCAAAAGCCTGCTGCTGCTCAGGGCCCCATATAAACTCATTCTTCATTCGCGTCCACATGATAAAGGGGGCTACAATGAAGCTATAGTTTGGAACATGCATTCTCCAAAAGCCCCACTAACCCAAAAAAGGATTGTGTTCTTTCTTACTAGGTGGGTGGAGACATAGCGGTGATTTTGTTGATCAATCTGTCGGGATGGACGACGGCCATCTTGCCACTTTTATACCCAGGAACTGAATCTCCTGAGCAGGTCCTTTCACTTTGCTCCGCTTAATAGCAAAAACCAGCACGCAGAAGAATCTGGATTATTCGCTCTCCTTTTGTGAAGACTTCTTTCTGCTGTATCGCCCCACACAACGATATCATCAATGTACTGCAAGTGCTCAGGAGCACGCCCTGTTTCCAGTGCAGTTTGGATCAACCCATGGCAAATGGTCGCACTGTGTTTCCACCCCTGGGGCAAACGGTTCCAAGTAGTACTGAACACCCCTCCAGGTGAAAGCAAACTGTGGCCTACATTCTTTGGCCAAAGGGAATGGAGAAAAATGGCATTAGCAAGTGTCATGGTGGCATACCATTTGGCTGCTTTTGATTCCAGTTCATACTGGAGTTCTAACATGTCCGGCACAGCAGCACTCAGTGGGGGTGTGACTTCATTCAGGCCACGGTAGTCCACCGTCAGCCTCCATTCTCCACTGGCTTTACGCACTGGCCATATTGGGGCTGTTAAAAGACAACTGAGTTTTGCTGATCACTCCCTGACTCTCTAGTTGACGAATCAACTTCTGAATGGGGAGCAAGGAATCCCTGTTGGTGCGGTACGGCCATCTGTGCACCGTTTTTGTAGCAATCAGTACCTGTTGCTCTTTTACTCGTAGCAACCCCACAACAGACGGATCTTCTGACAGGCCAGGCAAAACAGACAGCTGCTTAATGTTGTTTGTGTCTACAGCAGCTATTCCAAAGGCCCATCGATACCCCTTAGGATCCTTGAAATGCCCCCTTCTGAGGTAATCAATACCAAGTATACATGGAGCCCCTGGACCAGTCACAATAGGGTGCTTTTTGCCAGTTCCTACCAGTGAGGCTTATCTCGGCCTCCAACACAGTCCAATTCTTGAGAGCCCCCAGTCACTCCAGAAATATGGATTGATTCTGTCCCTTCATAAGTCGAGGGCATCAGAGTGCACTGTGCACCGGTATCCACCAATGCCTTATATTTCAGTGGTTCTCATGTGCCAGGCCATCGGATCCACACAGTCCAATAAACTCTATTATCCCTTTCCCCCCTGACTGAGGGCAGGGCCCCTCTATTCATTACCTGTGGTAACCGGAGCAACTGCACTGGTGGTTGATCTGCTTTGTAATTCTCTCACCTGTGCTCGTAGTACATGAGTAGCTTGGTCGTGCCACTTCCTCATGTCTTCTCCATGGTCACGTAAGTAACGCCACAAGGCAAGTCGCGATGTAGGATTCCTTCCTGGAGCTGGAGAGCGTTTGCCTCTAACAGCTGAGATTTTTGATGATGCACCAGAGAAGGAGGGGTCATCGTCTTTAGTTAGTTGGATCCACATTTGTTTCATCATCCCCTTCATCTACTTCAGTAGACTCTTTTGACTATTCTGATCTTCATCAAGCGTTTCTGATACTTCTACAGGTTTGTCATGATTCATCAGTGAAGACACTTGCTCTCGCATTTTATTCTGTTGCTCCGTCATTTGTGAGATGGCGGGGATGGCGGCGCGAGTTGGGGGTAGCTGTTGTTCATAGCTTTGGAGCGTAAGAATCAATTCAAAAACTAATGAGCTTCTCTGTTGGTCCTTGTATCTGTCAAATGCTGACAATAGTGCAGGGGCGTATCTGGCTGGTGCTGTTGATGTGAGTTGATGCCATATTTCACGCGTTGTCCTCACTTTCTCAGGGTCATGGCTTTGTGGGTCGTTAGGAACAAAGTTAGGGTCATACAACATTTCCCCACACGTATTTCCCCAAATCGGATAAACCTGTTCAACTGTATTTCCATCTTTTCGTACAGGCTTCAAGCCCCGCTTTTGAAGGGGTACCTTTCCTTCAAGGCTGTTTAAACCGGTCCCAAGGGAAGGCAGCCCCATCCAGCATCCGATTCCTTGTCAAGCTGGATTCTGGCAATGGCTCCTATTGGCGAGCTTCATTACCATCTAGGACAAGCTAATGGCCCCGTCGCCCAAAGGAATAACCGGTCGAAGTTTTTTTGGCACCGTTAAATTCCTTTTCTTGGCCTGGTTTTCAGTCACTTCAGAGGCCACGAGTTAATAGAAACCCTCTTCAGACTCTCTTTCTGCATGTCTCCCTTAGTTTTTTTTTTTCCTTTTCCTTTCCTCAGTTTTCCGAGGGGGCCCCTCACCGGACCTATCCCCCCCCTCTTCTTTCTTTTTTTTTTTTCCGCTGACGCGGGACACCTTTTCCCCACTTTGGCCCTCCACAGGGGCAACGAATTGTTACGGGTGTCTCCCTGTAATGATCCGATTGACTTGGAGATTCTCCCCTTTGGGGCTTGAAACCTCAGCTCGGAAACGCTCCCCCCTCTCTCCAAACAGTATTATAAGGGGCAAACGGTAAGCACAAGCCAAACCCCAAATAAGTTGTACCTCCTTAGATTTAATGTAAGCCGCACGTCCCTGACTCAAATACTGGCCTAAGTTTCTCGGGATCCAACAGGGTTTCAAGAGGAAATCCCATGAACATTGCGGGTCTCCATGCTTTTCTAAGATGTTTTCCTAAACCTCTCCATATTCCCTGCCAGTCAGCATTCTCTGGTTTTGGAGGAGACTCCTTCTGCTTACTACTCCTGTATTGGAATACATTCAGGGAGATTGATATGAACAGGGCTACGCCCACAAGCATGAGCATTAACTCAGCATTGGAAAAACGTCTGATAAACCAAGAGGAAAACCTGGAAACTGGTTTGAACATCGTGTGTTTTATAAAATTAGCTATTTCATTTGGGATGTAGTTGCTTGTGAAATTAGCAATTCCATCCGGCATGCAAGTGTCAAAATTCATATCATACCACATTGCATATAGGTACCAATATAGGTACCATATAGGTGTCCTCCGTAGTGCCCTTAAGGTGGTTATATATGAACACAATTCCACAAACAAGTAATTATGACATTGATGATTGGCCAGTAGGGTCGCGAGTAAACCACAAGCTTTAATCCCTACTCGCGCGCCCAAAGAAAAAGAGTGGGTTCATCGCTGGTTTTTCTGCTCAAAAAGGGTTAATGAATTGAAACTAAAAGAGGAGGGGGGGAAAGAAAAAAGGCAACTACCCAGACTAAGCCAGTGCTCAAAATTTACAAATATCCCAGAATACTGGCAGTAGCCTGGTCTTTCAAAGGTCAAGTTTTTCCAGCACAAAAACCTGAACTAACTGATAATGCTCCCTAAACGAAGCTCTCTAAGAGCAGAGAGCGAGATTCGTTCTAAAGCCAAAAAGCAAAAAAAAAAGCAGCATGCCCGCATTCCTCCACCAAAATCTGTCACGGAGTTAACTAATCAGTTTATTGCCCGTGACAGGGGGCAGTAGGCCCCTGCCCTCCCCACCCCCCGCCTGGCCCCACAAAATGGAAAGAAAGGAAGGGGAGAAAAAAACAGCGGCAACAATCTATGGAGGTAAACTTATTTTACTAACTATGATATCAGAATGCAAAATAACACAATATAATACAATCTAATTGAAATTGAGACTAATAAAACAAATAAGATATGAGAGAGAGTTCCCGAGACCGAGTCAAACCTGAAAAAGCTTGGAACGGCTAGGAAAGCACCCTCCAGCACCCAGTGTCAGGCAGTAAGAGACCGCCCCACCCGGAAGGGTCAGATCCCATGACTTCCGTAATGTATAGGGATAGGTACGTAGAATTAGAGCATTAACACTTTAATTCCAGTACATGATGTTTTGATGTGGAATATTGAAAATCAAATAAAAAAAACCAAAACTATGACAGAGCCTTACAAAAACAGTTCTAACTGACATTGGATCAAGCCCGTAACATTATTTTAATGTGTCCAGACTGCCAGGCAATTGCCCCTTTGCCTCAAACAGGGACAAATCCCCGTGGCACTGTACCTCTTCAACTGTGGCAGACAGATGTCACTCATGTTCCTGAATTTGGCCGTCTAAAATATGTACATGTAACAATAGATACTCATTCTTCTTACATATTTGCCATAGCACATACAGGAGAATGCAGTCACGACGCCCGTAAACATTGGTTATCTGCTTATGCTGCTATGGGGATCCCACATGCTATAAAAACAGATAACGGACCTGCATATACTTCCAAGGCCACTTGAACTTCCCTCAAAGAATGGGGGGTTAGACATATTACAGGCATTCCTCATTCTCCCACTGGACAAGCTATCATTGAGCATGCTCATCAAACATGGAAATCTATTCTTAATAAACAAAAAAGGGGGAGTACGGGAGACACACCATAAGGAAGATTATGTAAGGCTTTGCTTGTGCTGAATTTTTTGAGTCGTGATCATACAGATACAACTCGTGTGGATCGTCATTTTGGGGCCTCCCCAATGCTCAAGGAATGGCCAATATTTAACGTTTGGAATATGGCCACAGGGCATTGGGAAGGTCTCTTACCACTGATAACTTGGGGTTGTGGATATGCTTGTGTTTCCACAGGGACTGGCCCTATGTGGGTTCCATCATGATATCTTCAGCATCATCTCAAGGTAGAAAATAGTATCCAGCCCTTATAATGACTGGGATTGTGTGCTTCTTACTTATTGGTATTGGTTTGTAACTTGTTGTATCGCAAATAACAACATTACTAATGGTATGATATAGCGGGTGATTTTCGTGTGTTACCAATGCAGTCTCAAGAATTACAATTATATGGCATTATCTAGGTTGTTGTGTGCTTCTTTTACTTTAGTAGTAGATCGAATGTGAATTGAACAGGATTTGATGTTATTGACATGCAGAAATCAAACCCTATAGCCTGAGTAAGGATATAGAGCAGGTATGTTTATTTGCAATGCACATACGCCTTGGTGCAAGAGGGACAGCTCCTCCTAACTTGCACACCGTAGGGCAAAAGCTTGGTTACAGATATAGGCCGAACTAATACATAATTAATGATTTTCCCAGAATTTGCATACATTTTCATTACGTTTCCGAGAACCCATCAGCATATGGTCCCTCCCTCTTGCATGTGTGCCATGAGCAGTGGGGGTCTCCTCCTGGTGGTCGTGGGATGAAGGCTCATCATCTTCCTCGCGAATGCTCATAGTCTTCCTCGCTATAAACTCTTGACCCTGCAGGAGGGGTAGCCCCTGATCCAGTTCTAACTTGCCTTGTGGGCATCTTACCACTTACCAAATGTCCTTGAGCTGTTCTCAAAACTTTTATCTTTGTCCTCCACCACCACATTGTTCTAATCCCAGCTTGTTGCAATCCTCATCCTTTTAGCAGTCTCTGCACATTTGCTTCTGTAAACTATCTTTTACCCTTTGTTTCTGTGAACCATCTTTTACTCTTCATTATCAATGCTGGAATCTACGGGAATAGCTCTTTTAGTGCATTAGTAACACTTGGTTATGATGCTATTAGCCTATCAACTAGCCTTTTCTTAATTTGCAAAGACAAAACCTGGAAAGGAATCCCAGGGGAAGGGATGGTCCTGTATTATAGAATGATTAACTCTCCTTCATTCCACTAACAATGGTTTTTAAAATATTGCCATGTGTCGCTTGAGACAAAGGCGCACGCTATCTTACTTTGAAACAAAGTATTCTGACAGTTTTAAGGGAACTGATATTTGTGGCTATAGCTGCAAATATTTTGTTCCATAGAAAGAGCTAACCTTGGTAGTTTATTTTGTTTTAACAACCAAGCAGGTGTTCCACTTGGGCTCTGTATCACGTACTGGCCATGTGGACGTGGTGTACAAATGGAAAAAAACCCTGCAGACCCTGAGAAGAATAAAAGCAGGAGACAATCTGTGATGGGTGAGAGGGGAAAAGTGCCCTTTGAAGCAGGGCACGCTCTGCTGGCACTGCCTATCACATCTACCACCAGCATGTTCCTTCTTTCTCCTTTTCAGCAGTTTGCTGTTTCTCAAGAGTCAATAAGTAATAATGCACTAGCTTAGGAAGTTTCTGCCTCCTGCTTACGGGATTGTCTAAAATGGATGCCTGTGTGTGTGAGAGTGTGCGTATGTTGACTAAAACTCATAACCCTCTGTGCTGCTCCTTAGTTTGCTTGCCTCTCTGCTCCTGCGACCTCCCGTCTCTCAGATCCAAATGTATCTTGAAACAGTATTGCTCAAGCTTTAGCCACATTTACCAAGTTAGGTTGTTAGTCAGCTAAAGAAAGTAATGCCCCTAGTGCTACTCTAGCACACTTGACGACTAATATTGATTCTATTGGACATGCAACTTCATAAAGCTGTGCGACCATGTAGATGTAGAAAGAGATTTGCAGACCATATGGGAAAAATCCCAAATAGTTTGCCGGGTAACCCAATATTTATCATTAGCTGACTTCTTGAGAATTTGGGACACATTGACAGGCTGGGTGCCTGTTATAAAATGGCTAAAACATCTCTTTGCAGGAATAGTTGTAATAGCAGTGACCCTTCTACTAATGCTTTTAGTATGTTGTGTAATGAAATGATTTGTATGGTGTGGGAAAAACAATTTAGAGTCCTATAAACAGTGGAAACAGCATCTGTTCCATCAGTCTATATGTACAATCAACAAATGTACAATTAGCAGGGTGGCATTGTTAGGCTGGTATTTTACAGGTCACATAACTATAAGGATTATCACAGTGGAAAGAGATAATTAAAAGTAAATGAAAATGCTCACACATGTCCTAGGCTCACAGGAAAACTCCAAAGGGAGCAATCTCCCAAAAGAGATCATTCCCCACTGGCAGTCAGCCCTTAAATGGGGTCTAGGAAAGGTGGAGCCAGGCTCCACTCCTTCCAGTCACACAGGTGAATTGCCTTCACCCGTGCTCCCGCGGCTGATTCATTGCTTGCCTCAGGTGATCAATCAGTGGTTCAGGCCATGACTCAGCAGTTCCCATACACTATAGAAAAGGGGAAGTATTTCCAGACGAATCTTAATGAGAATGGGATAATCTAGCAAGGGAGGGTAACCTTGCTAGATCAAAAATAAGGGGGGAATTGAATTAAGGGAAGTAAGTTAGGTTAAAAGTTATTTGCCTTTATAGGGTGTTGAATTGGCAGCTGCAGGTTTGACTTTGCTAAGCCAGGTTCTTGCTGCCAATAACAGAGCTTTTTCTACAGACTTAGACAGTACAGACAGCGGGTTTCCATTTTTTTCCAAATAAGATTGTTAGCTCCCCTATCTCTGGAATGTGAGACAGCAGACTAGGACAGTAAACCACAAATTAACGAAGAAGCAGCAGGTTGGTGAATGGAATTGTGGCCTATGAGATGACCAACCAGAACCAGCCAAGCGTCCTCCAACCTGACCCAGGTCAAAGAAAAATTAGATGACGGCTTCATTAGAAAGAGCACCAAACAACCACCGAGTGATATGCATATGTAAAAGAACTGAGACTTGAGGCGGGGGGGAAATGTCAGTCATTTTGGGGACTCATAATAGCCCAGCCTTTTCCTTGACATCTAATGCATATATAAGCAGCTTGCTCTTTAAGTATGTGCCTTTCTTGCTTTCTGGCATGCAGGCTAGGTGGGAATACCCCCCCTCTGCACCCAGTATATGCGCACAGTGCTGATTAAACATACCTGCTTTATACCTACTCTGTGGTTATAGAGTTTGATTTCCTCACGTCAATAGGAGTTATTCTTGCCAACAGAAATAAATGCCATGAGTTGCCTGCTTGTCAACTGTTGGCTAGGCAAGCACCTTGCCACCTGGCTGCTTTGGTGTTGGGATGGTGGGGCCAGTAGCCTGGACTTAATGGGCAGTGAAGCCAAGCAGCTGAAATCACTTTCTAGGGAAAGAGACATTGACAAAGCAATTGGAATAGGGACACAAGTTTTCACGCTATGGTGATACATACTAAGGATGCGTGGGCCAGTCACAATGCAGTGCTTTTGCCACTCATTTCTGATTTGGCTCACTTCGGCCTCGAATGCAGTTAGCTCTTGGGATTTCCCTGTCACTCCAGAAATACAGGTGAGTTCTGTCCCTTTATAACTTGACGGCATTAGAGTACACTGTGCACCGGTGTTCGATAGAGCCTCATATTTCTGTGGTTCTGGTGTGCCAGGCCATCAAATCCACACAGTCCACTAACCCCAAAGCTTTCCTATCCTCCCCTACAACTTTCCCATCTGTCTTTACTTGTCAACAAAGTACTGCACAAACACTCCTTAACTGTGCATACAGGTGCTTATCCCATCAGAGCCATGGGCCCTTCTTTTTGCTTTTCTCTTCTTCTACAGATATCCTTGGTTCTCAGTGTTGCTTTCTCATGCTGTTTATCTTGCTTCACAGCTGCTGCTCTGAATAGTCTTTCTTGTATTCCCACACTATGGAAAAAGGCATCCAGTATTTTAGAGAATTAGGTGTGGTGGAAACGTTACACGACTCCATGTTCATTCTTGATGATCCACACCAAGAGCGTGATCCTGAGAGAGTCAGGTGTACATCAAGTATGTGGCAGAAATTCACAAGAACAGCACCAGAAAAGTATGCTGGAACACTAGCAACACATATGAGAGAGAAGACCCCTATTATTTGAACTGATTATTACACTTCACAACTTGGAACAGTATTTAGCCACTCCACGAGCTTATATTTCAAACATTTTGAAAGTAAGTGAAAGACTGGATAAATGGAGAGTACTCAGAAAGGTAGGATGGAGGAACTGTCTACCAGCTTCATCATGATGAACCCAATGAACCGGCGGCAGTATCAGAGACACCGGATGAGGATCAGGATTATCAAAAGAGTCTACTGAAGGGGCTGATCAAATTGATTAAAGATGATGAACACTGCCTTGTATTGCCTGTGGAGTTACCTAT
Organism: Lophura nycthemera; assembly: GCA_021292215.1. Taxonomy (NCBI): domain Eukaryota; kingdom Metazoa; phylum Chordata; class Aves; order Galliformes; family Phasianidae; genus Lophura; species Lophura nycthemera. Next base: position 232,760 of record JADANK010000315.1, read on the forward strand.
GCAATCATGGAGAAGATATGAAGAAGTGGCATAAAAAAACCACTCCCGTACTATGAGCATGGGCAAGAGAATTAAAGAAAAGATCAACCACCAAGGCAAACTTCTCTCCAAAGGTGATTGCTCCAGATACTGATGAACATGGAAAATGCTGTAAGTGTCCTGATCATGATTCATGAGAGAAGAAAGATAGAGGTAAGAATATGAGGGGCCATGCCTCCAGCCAGCAGAGAGAAACGGATAATAGAGCATACTGGACTGTGGATTAGATGGCCTGGCACATCAGAAACACAGAAATATGAGGCACTGGTAGACATTGGTGCACAGTGTACTCTGATGCCCTCGAGACACAAAGGGACAGAAACAATTCATATTTCTGGGGTGACTGGGGGTTCTCAAGAGTTGACTGTTGGAGTCCGAAATAAACCTCGCTAGTAAAGACCAGCAAAAACATCCCATTGTGACTGGCCCATGGGTTCCATGCATACTTGGTATCAATTACCTCAGAAAGGGGGTATTTTAAGGATCCAAAGGGATATTGATGAGACTTTGGAATAGCTGCTTTAGAGACAGGTGATGTTAAGCAGCTGTCTGTTTTTCCTGGCCTGTCAAAACATCGGTCTGCTCTGCGGTTCCTACAAGTAAAAGAGCAACAGGTATCAAGTGTTAAAAAATACTGCACAGATGGCAGTACCACAGTAATTGGTACTGAAACACAGCTCCTTCTAGCACCTCAACTGCTGGTACTACACTGGATGTTTAAAGGAAAGGTTCCCTCCACTCATCATGCAACTGATGCCACTTCGAGAAAGTGGTTTGCGTTGATTGCACAATGAGCTCAGATGCGGAACCTCAGTCATCCAGGAATCTTAGAGGTGATCATAGACTGGCCTGCAACCAAAAACTTTGGAACATCACCAGGAGAGGAGATATCACATGATACTTTTGCCATCACCCTTCCTCCCAGAGAGGTTTCATCCCCTTGGCTTGTTTAATTGTAGTGCATGTGTCACAGTCATGAATAACCTGTGCAATAGCATCCACAGTTAAGTCCACCCCTCGGTCTCTAGCCCACTTATATGTTGCATCTCTCCCTTGATGGCCCGAGGTCTCATGGGCCCACTGAGCTAGAAATAATTCACCCGTGTTGCCAGTCTAAGTCTATTTGAGCCACTTCAATTTTGGAGGCTCAATTTACCTCATAGCTATTTTGCTGTTCTTCAGTAGCCCGACTCTTGGGCACATAAGCATCTACATGACAAACTTTTACAACCATATTCTTTATTTGGGCAGCAATATCTTTCCACAATTCAGCAGCCCAAATAGATTTACCCCTTCTTTACCAGTGGTTTTGTTCACCCCCATAAGGCATTTGCCACCATCCATGAGTCAGTGTAAAGGTAAAGCATTAGCCACCTCTCCTGTTCAGCAACATCCAAGGCCAGTTGGACAGCCTTTACCTCTGCAAATTGGCTTGACTCTCCTTTCCCTTCAGTGGCCTCTGCAACTTGTCATGTAGAGCTCCACACAGCAGCTTTCCATCTGCGATGCTTCCCCACAATATGACACGATCCATCAGTGAACAGGGCATACTTTCTTTCATTTTCTGGTAGTTCATTGTATGGTGGGGCCTCTTTAGCTCGTGATACCTCTTCTGCTGCTGATGTTCCAAACTTTTTACCTTCAGGATTCCTGGATGATTGAGGTTTCCAATCAGAGTTCGTTTCGTAATCAATGCAATCCACTTTCCCCTAGTGGCATCAGTAGCATGATGGGTGGAGGGAACCTTTCCCTTAAACATCCACTTAACCACTGGCAGTCGAGGCGTTAGAAGGAGCTGCGTTTCAGTACTGATTACTTTGGAAGCAGCTTGAAACCCTTAAACCCGGCTAAGATCTCCTTTTCAGTTGGAGTGTAGCACTCTTCGGACCCCTGGTATGCTTGACTCCAGAATCCAAGGGGTCAGACTCGGATCTCTCCTGAGGCTCTTTGCCACAGATTCCAAGTGGGACCTTTGTCTCCAGCAGCAGTGTAGAGGATGTTCTATACATCCTGTCCCATCTGTACAGGCCCCAGGGCCACGGCTTGGGCTTTCTCTTGTTCAATTTGCTAAAAAGCCTGCTGCTGCTCAGGACCCCACATAAAATTGTACTTCTTCTACATCACCTGATAAAGGGGGCTAACAATGAGGCTATAGTTTGGAACCTGCATTCTCCAGAAGCCCACTATGCCCAGAAAAGATTGTCTCTCTTTCTTACTAGTTGGCAGAGACATGGCAGTGATTTTGTTGACCACATCTGTTGGGATGTGACAATGTCCATCTTGCCACTTTATACCTAGGAAGTGAATTTCCTGGTCCTTTACCTTTCTTCACTTAATAGCAAAACCAGCTCACAGAACGATTTGGATTATTCTCTCTCCTTTCTTGAAAACTTCCTATGCTGTATTGCCCCACACAATTATGTCATCAACATACTGTAAGTGCTCAGGAGCACCGCCCTCTTCCAGTGCAGCTTGGATCAACCCATGGCAAATGGTCAGACTGTGTTTCCACCCCTGGGGCAAATGGTTCCAGGTATACTGATTGCTCCTCCAGGTGAAAGCAAACTGTGGCCTACATTCTGTGGCCAAAGAAATGGAAAAGAAGGCAATAGTGATGTCAGTGGTGGCATACCACTTGGCTGCTTTTGACTCCAGTTCATAATGGAGTTCTAGCACGTCCAGTACAGCATGTCTTGTTCCAATTTATAGATGGGAGAGGAGGTTCTTTGATATATGTATACCTGACGTACTAAACTGGTCAGACCAACATTTGAACACAAATCTTAATCAGGGAGATGGAGAAGGGGAGGCTGGTGACTATTACAGATTAGGGTGGTGGGGAAAGGAAAGCAGGCAATAGGAAAGATAGGAAAGAAGCAAGAATTATGTAACGTGGGGATAGTCATCACCAAGATCCAACAGCATCCTGTTGCACACCATTCCGATGGTCTGAGGCAAAAGTGCAGGGGGAGAGCAGCAGCAGAGTGGCCGGCCTTAGTCAACAAGCAGATACAGCGACAGAGCAAGTACAGGAGAAAGAGGCAGGTGTCAGGTAGCAGGCCCAGGAGAGTCTGTCAGCAGGCAGGCACCACATTGTGAGGCATCTGTTGTCAGAAACCTACCCTCATGGTTGTTGGTCCCTTTTTTATCCTCCTTCTTTTACCAACATGGCATTCCTGGGCATTTAGGTAAGAGTCAGGTGCAGGCATTCCTAGGTGCTTGGGAAAGAGTAATGTACAGTACCCCCTGAGATGGCTATCTCCCTCAAGATGAGCCCATACAAAAGACTGCTTCCTGGCCATTAATCTGCTGCTTACCTCTCCCTGGTTGCCACTGGCCTGCAAATCTTCAAACAAAAGATTTCAGCAACTTTGACCAGGACTGGTCTGGACTTGTCCATCTGTGTCCTTTAGACAAAGGATTTTTCAACCCTTGACCAGGACTTGTCCATCAGTGTTCCTCAGCAAGCTTTGAGACAAAGGTGCAAAAGAATAATCTCTTACACAGCAGCACTCAGTGGGGGTGTGACTTCATTCAGGCCATGGTAGTCTATTGTCAACCTCCATTCTCCACTGGCTTTACACACTGGCCATATGGGGCTGTTAAAAGGTGAGTGAGTTTTGCTTGTCACTCCCTGACTCTCTAGCTGACGAATCAACTTATGAATGGGGAACAAGGAATCCCTATTCGTGCGGTACTGCCTTCTGTGCACTATTTTTATTGTAATCAGTACCTGCTGCTCTTTTACTCGTAGCAACCTCACAACAGATGGATCTTCTGACAGGCCAGGCAAAACAGACAGCTGCTTAATGTTGTCTGTGTCTACAGCAGCTATTCCAAAGGCCCATCGATACCCCTTGGGATCCATGAAATATCCCCTTCTGAGGGATATTGTAACAAGTATAACAAGTATACAGGGAGCCCCTGGGCTAGTCACAATAGGATGTTTTTGCCAATCTTTACCAGTGAGGCTTATTTCAGCCTCTAACATAGTTAACTCTTTTGAACCCCCAGTCACCCCATGAATATAAATTGATTCTGTCCCTTGGTGACTCCAGAGTAGAGTGCACTGTGCACCAGTGTCCACCAGTGCCTCATATTTCTGTGGTTCTGACATGCCAGGCCATTGAATCCACATAGTCCAATAAATTCTATTAACCCTTTCCCACCCTGATTGAGGGCAGGGCCTATTTGTTACCTCTGTCATTCTCAAGGCTTTTGCCGTGTCCTGGAGCAACTGGAGCAGTCACCTTTTTGGAGAAGTTCACCTTTGTGGTTGATCTGTCTTGTAATTCTTTTACCCATTGCCTGAAGTGCAGGAGTGGGTTTTTTATGCCACTTCATATCTTCTCCATGGTCACGTAGGTAACGCCACAAGGCCATACGCGACATAGTCTTACTGTTGTCACTTCCTTGAGCAGGAGGACATCTTCTTTTAATAGCCGAGATGTTGGATGATGCAGGTTGAGAGGAAAATAATTTGATCAGCCCGTCCAGAAGGCTGTTTTGGGAATCCCAGTCCCCATCGGATGCATCTGATACCACCATGGATCCATCAGCATAAAGCACAGTAGAAAGTTCATCTATTATATCTTCTTGATTGTTCTCCACTCTGTCCAGTTTTTCAGTTACTTTTGTAATGGCTGAAACACAAGCTTGTACAGTGGTTAAACGTAACTCAAAGTCTTGAAGTTTCTTAATCAGTTCATTTATAAGGGGTCTTCTTTTCCCTCTGCCATACATTGCTGCTAATGGATCGGTGTATTTTTCTGGTGCAGTTCTTGTGAACATACGCCACATACTTGGTGTGCACCTGACTCTCTCAGGATCATGCTCTTGGTCTGGATCATCAGAAATGAATGCGTGGTCATGTAACATTTCCACCATTGTGTATTCTCTCAAATAACAGATGCCTTTTTCCATATCGGTTCATTTCTTTTTCTCAGGCATCAGATCGTCTTTGAAGGGGCGTTTTTCTTTTATGGCTAACAGCATCCTCTTTCAGAGAGTGAAGACCTCATCCTGGATTATACTAATTCCTCTATCAATGGCAGAGTCCCTGGCATTGCTACCCAGTTGGTGAGCTTCTCTACTATCTAGCAACACACTGTTGGCCCCATTGGCCCAACACCGAAGTAACCAGGTGACAGGAGGCTCATTTGGGTGGCATGAAGAGTCTTTTCTCAGATTTCGAATTTCTGTCATTTTCAGAAGTCGAGTGGCGATGGTGATGATGTCTTCCTCACCTTCTATGCTTTCAGGACTTATTGTTACCCTCCTGGGCATTGGTGAACGCAGTCGTAGTGAGTGCCCCTACCCTGGACTCAGGGGTGGTTACACTGGATATCAGAGCCACTCCTCTGGACCTCATTTCTCCTCTTCTCTTACAGTATCTGCTTCTTCTACTTTCTTCTCCGCCTCTTTCTTCTTTTCTACATGAGATGACGTTCTTTTCATTTTCCATCCTCTTACCAGTGGAGCTTTCCCCTGTTAACCTGGAATCTTCTGATACGGGTAAGCAATCTTTTTCCCTTCCCTTATAGCACCTTTCTATCATGCTGATCTGAACCATCGTATTGATCTGCCCAATTGCTACATTTGGCAAGCCAGCCAGGTACTTATTTATGATGGATTACCGTAAAAAAAATTATGTCTTGGATGGTCACTGGGACCCTGAATACACCAAAAGAGGAATTCCCAGGGGAGACCCTGGGATTCTTAGGTCCCCATGGTTAAGTGCTGCTCAGATTATTGAAGAATGGGGACCAATAAGGGACAATGGTCCCATTATTAAATACCCATCAAAAATGGCTGATTTCCTGAATAAATTAGGACAAAATCTTTTGACAGCTGAAGAAAGAGTAGTAGCAGCATTTGCTGTGGCATGGTTCCTGCTTCTCACCATTAATGCATATCATTCCCTGGAAGAAGTCTTAAAAGATGAAAATGAGCTTTTGAAAGCTCGTATTAGACAGCTAAAAAATAAAATTACATCTTTGACAGGGCAAACTGCACCACCTTTAAAAGGAATTGCCCCTTGAAAATTAAGACCCATATCACTAGAAGGGGAAATAGACTTAGATCAGCAGGATCCTTGGATCCTTGTTGAACCCAAGAAGGCCAAGCAAACTAAAAGTCAACTGGAGGATCTGGCAACCTCAGATCCTCTAGAAATAAGGCCAGTAACAACTCAAAAGACAAAGAAAGTCCGAGACAGACCAACAGAGTTGGCACCCAAAGAGTGGCCCCCTGCACAGGCCACATTACACATAATGGCACAGCCATACACAGCTGCCAAGCTCTTAGATTTGTTACAAAGATTTAAGCAAAGACCACAAGAGAGCATACAATCTTGGCTGTTGAGATTATGGGACATGGGGGCTGAAAGTGTAACAATTAATGGGCCCGAGATCTCTAAACTGGCATCCATTACCACATATCCAGCTCTCAGACAGAGGCTATATGCTGCTGTGATACATAATGATGAAAACGATTTCCTAATTCAGTGGCTAATGACAGCACGTAGACTCACATAGCCCAACAAAAGTGATGTTCTGATAAATCTGGGTATATGGACCTCGGTGGAGGATCTCCAAAGGGGGAATGGTTTTAAACTGAGACAGGGGAGGTTTAGGTTAGATATTAGGAGGAAGTTTTCCACACAGAGGGTGGTGACACACTGGAAGAGGTTGCCCTAGGAGGTTGTGGATGCCCTATGCCTGGATGCATTCAAGGCCAGGCTGTATGTGGCTCTGGGCAGCCTGGTCTAGTGGTTGGCAACCCTGCACATAGCAGGGGGGTTGAAAAGAGATGATCATTGTGGTCCTTTTCAATCCAGGCCATTCTATGATTCTATGATTCTACAATTTCACTAGTACCATGATACAACGCGGAGCAAAAGAAGAAAGCAACATTGAATGGTGATTCCACCTGCCATATAATCCAGCAGGGGCAACCCTTATTGGAACGCTATAATGGTATTCTTAAGGTTGCCCTGAAGACAGACTCTCAGTCCCTGCAGGGGTGGACAAAGAGACTCTATGAAACCCTGCGGGACCAGAATGGAAGACCCCAAGATGGCAGACCCAGTGCCCTGAAAATCCTACAGAAAACATGGACCTGCCCGCTCAGGATCCAAATTACAGGCACTGATAATCAGTTAAGGCCTTAAATTGGCAATGAAAATAACCTTCTACTCCCAACCCCTGAGAACCTAGAACCAGGTTCCCATAGAATAAAATGGCCTTGGAAGGTGCAAGTAGGACCTAGGTGGTGTGGCCTACTTGCACCTTGGGGGAGATTATTGGAGGTAGGAGGCTCAGTAGTCACTCCAGTAACCAGTACATGGCCTACTGACATTGTGGTCAACACTCCGGCCTTCATTGCTAAGGGGGCCCTCACCATATCCCTATGGCAGATCAGGACCCCCACCCCCATTTGGTGCCTGATACAGTTATGCAGCTCCAGACATCTTGCCAAAAGGTATGGCACAGGTGGCCAGGGCATGCCCTGGTGCAAGTGGAAGTGTTGACCCAGGATAGGAATACAGCCTGTATCTTGCCCTGGAGGACAGACCTTCCCTTCCTGGTACCCCTGAAACATCTGTACTACTCTCTGTGAGTCTTTGAGTCTCTAAGATCACTGGAAGGAACTAAATGCCATTGAAGCATTCCAATGTCACTGTGAGATCAAGCACGACACATGGTGATGGTCTATGTAGGTGTCATGGTTTTATGTTTTTTGATTTTCAGTATTCCACATCAAAACATCATGTACTGGAAATAAAGTGTTAAGGCTCCAATTCCAGGTACCTATCCCTATACATTACGGAAGTCATGGGATCTGACCCTTCCGGGTGGGGCGGGCTCTTACTGCCTGGCAGTGGGTGCTGGAGGGTGCTTTCCTAGCCGTTCCAAGCTTTTCAGGTTTGACTCGGTCTCAGGAGCTCTCTCTCCCCTATCTTATTTGATTTATTAGTCTCAATTTTCAATTAGATTGTATTATATTGTTATCTTGCATTCCGATATCATAGTAAAATAAGTTTACCTCCATAGATTGTTGCCGCTGTTTTTTTTTTTCCTCCCTTCCTTCCCATTTTGTGGGGTGAGGGTGGGGGGGCAGGGGCCTACTGCCCCGTCACAGGTAATAGATTGATCTAGTTAACTCCATGACAGTAGGACTGATGGAACATAAGATGGTTCTGCACCAAACAACTGCATGTCTCCACTAACACTGTCAAGCACTGGCCCATGAGAGAACATGGACTTCAAACCACAAACCGATCATCAGTCATCTTAGATTGTGTCAACCCGCATCGTGATAGGCCACTGTATAAGCATTGTAGTGTGGTGAATCCCTGTATTAGGGAAGGCTCACCCTCCAGCTGACTCTATCTTTGGTTCAGGCCATGAAGGTGTGGAGTGTATGGGAACTGTTATTCATGGCCTGAACCACTGATTGAGCACTTAGGGATAGGACACAGTCAACCCTGGGAGCACAGGTGAAGGCAATTCACCTGTGCAACCAGAAGGGGTGGAGCCTGGCTCTACCTCTCTTAGACCCCATTTAAGAGCTGACTGCCACTGTGGAAGGATCTTTTTCTGGAGTTCCCTCCTTGGTGGAGCTTTCTTCTGTGAACCTGAAATTTTCTGATAATGGATAAGCAATCTTTTTCCCTTCCCTTGTAGCACCTTTTTATCATGCCGTTCCTCCCATTGTATTGATCTGCCCAATTGCTACTCCCACTGAGATTGGAGACTGTCAAGTTTGGATTGCAAGGTGTCTCGCTCTGACTGGAGATCTTTTCTCTCGAATTGGAGATTTTCTCAGATTGGGGACTGTCCTCAGCTCGGAGACTCTTGCTCAGCCTGGAGATGCTTTTTCCTCATCAAGACGACTCTTTTTCTGGAAATGGAGTTTCTCTCTCTCAGCTCAGACTCTCCTGGAAACTTCCTCTTTCAGTTTGGAGACACTGTTTCTCAACTAGGAGACCCTCTTTCAGGACCTGGAGTTTCTCTCTATCAGCTCTGAGGCACTCTCTTTCAGCATGGAGACTCTCTCAATTTCAGAACCCCTCTCCCTCTCTAGGATATTATTAAATAAGGCTAGATAAGCATTAGCCAGGTCCCAAATCATTTGTGCCTTCTCAGATTTGCCTGAGCCACAGCATCCCTGTCTCAAGTATTTGTTTAAGCTCTCAGGATCTTGACGGTGTTCAGGAGTAAAATTCCATGACACCAAGAATGTCCATTTCTCCGAAGTCTCTCCCAAGCTCCTCCTTAATCCCTACCACTCAGTACTCTCTGGTTTTGGGGAATGCTTCCTCAAAATATGATAAATACAGAAACTGAGTGAAACAATGAGTACATTCAGGGAGACTGACACCACGATCATCATGATTATTGAATGAGCGTTCAAAAACTGCATAAATGATTCAAAGGAGAGACTGGGAGACTGTTTAAAAATCACAAGTTCTGTAGAATTAGCAGCTCCCTCTGGAAACAGTTCTAAAAGAGAAAGGGGAAACTTTTTTTTCCTCTTTACAGAAGCAAGATAGCAATGCTCAATGTTTACAAATATCCCAGAATACTGGCAGTTTTCAGTAAGCACCTGCAATATAGATGAAACTTTTCTAATGAAGCTCTCCGAGAGCAGAGAGAGATTCGTTCTAAATGCAAAAAAGCAGCCTATGCCCGCATTCTCCACCAAGAACGTCAACCATTTGTGGGCTGGTTTGGCCCAGTTCCGTGGCTATTGAGGTGGAGGGACCCATGTATCCATGCCCCAGAAAGGGGTAAGGATAGAGAGATAGGCCCAAAACAAAACAGTGGCAATGATCTGAGGAGAAACAAACTAATTTACTAAATAAGATATCAGAACGCAAGATATCACACTATAATACAATATAATTAGAATTTGAGCTAATAAATCAAAAATAATGAGTGTCTGAAAGGTGGAAAGGTCTCACCATAATGCTGAGGTGAGATTTGCAGTCTGGTTGAGCAGCAGGGAGGAGAGCCTGATGAAGAAGGGACATCAGATGACCTACCAAGGCCTTGTATCTGTTCCCCCTGAGCAGAAATGATAACAGCACAGCGAACAGTCTTCTGGGGAATGTAGGTACAGGTACCCAAAACTGGTGCATTAACACTAACTTTCAGTGCACTACATGATGATATGATGCGGAATACCGATAACCAAAAAAAATCATAAAACCATGACAGATGAAATGAAATGATATTAAATGAATTTTAATGAAATAAAATGTGATTAAATGAAATGATGAAATGAAATGACATGATCAATGTGATGATGAAATGAAATAAGATGAAATGAACTGATGAGATGAAATGAGAGGAGATGATGAAATGAGATGAAATTCAAAGAGATGAGAGCAGAGGAGGAGCGGAGAAGATGAAATGAATAGAGATGAGATTATGAGATGAAATGAGATGAGAGGATAAAAAGAGATGAGAGGAGATAAGATGAGATGATGAAAGGAGATGACAGAATCATAGAATGGCTTGAGTTGGAAGGGACCTCAAGGATCATAAATCTCCATCCCCCCCCACCACAGGCAGGGCCACCAACCTCCACATTTAATACTAGACCAGGCTGCCCAGGGCCCCATTCAACCTGGCCTTGAACACCTCCAGGGACAGGGCATCCACAACCTCTCTGGGCAGCCTGTTCCAGCACCTCACCACTCTCTCTGTAAAGAACTTCCCCCTGACATCCAACCTAAATCTTCTCTCCTTCAACTTAAAACCATTTCCCCTTGTCCTGCCGTTATCTACCTTTTCAAAGAGTTGATTCCCTTCCTGTTTGTAGGCTCCCTTTAGGTACTGAAAGGCTGCAATGAGGTCACCCCACAGCCTTCTTTTCTCCAGGCTGAACAAGCCCAGCTCCCTCAGCCTGTCCTCATAGGGGAGGTGCTCTAGCCCTCTAATCATCTTTGTGGCTCTCCACTGCACCCTCTCCAACAGTTCCCTCTTTCTTTTATTGGGGGCCCCAGACCTGGACACAGTACTTCCAGATGGGGCCTCACAAGAGCAGAGTAGAGAGGGACAATCACCTCCCTGTCCCTGCTGGCCACCCCTCTTCTGATGGAGCCCAGGATACCATTTGCTTTTTGAGCTGCAATAGCACACTGCTGGCTCATATTAAGTTTTTCATCTATCAAGACCCCCAGGTCCTTCTCTGCAGGGCTGCTCTCAAGGACCACTCCATCCAGTCTGTATGGATGCCTGGGATTCCTCCGGTCCAAGTGCAAAACCTTGCACTTTGCCGTGTTGAACCTCATCAGGTTCACCCGGGCCCACCTTTCTAGCCTCTTGAGGTCCCTCTGAATGGCATCACTTCCTTCCACCATGTCAACCACACCACTCAGCTTGATGTCATCAGCAAATTTGCTAAGGGTGCACTCAATTCCATCATTGATGTCATTGATAAAGATGTTAAAGAGCACCAGTCCCAAGACAGACCCCTGAGGTTGCCGCTCATTACCAGCCTCCACCTGGACATAGAACTATCAATCACCACTCTGTCTGCGGCCTTTCAACCAGTTTCTTATCCATCGAGTGGTCCACCCATCAAATCCACATCCCTCCACTTTGGAGATAAGGATGTGGTGGGGGACCATGTCAAAGGCCTTGCTCAAGTCCAGGTAAATGACATTGGTCACTTTCCCGCTGTCCACCAATGCTGTCACTCCATCATAGAAGGCCACCAGATTGGTTTAGCATGACCTTCCTCTGGTGAAACTGTGCTGGCTGTCTCAGATCACACGCTCATTCCTCATGTGATCAAGCATGTCGTTCAGGAGGAACTGTTCCATGATCTTCTCAAGTACAGAGGTGAGACTCACCGTCCCGTAGTTCCCCAGGTCCTCCTTGCTCCCTTTCTTGTAAATGGGAGTGATGTGACCCTTCCTCCAGTCATCCGGGTCCTCACGTAACAGCTATGACTTTTCAAATATAATAGAGAGCCTCTCGGCAACCACCTCAGCCAACTCCTTCAGAACCCTGAGATGCATGTCATCTGGCTCCATAGACTTGTACGCATCTAGTCTCATGAGGCGGTCTTGGACTAGCTCTGCCCTTACAGCGGCAGGGTATTTACTCCCACCTAGCCTGCATACTAGAGAACAAGAAAGGCACATACTTAAAGAACAAGCTGCTTACATATGCATTAGATGTCCAAGAAAAAGGTTGGATCATTACAATGAGTCCCCAAAATGATTGACATTCTTCCTCTGTTACAGTTAGAAAGATTGGTGCTGTGGAAAGGTGATACAAGACTGAAATAGCAAAAGGAACAAACACGGAAAGAATGCTTCCCTATCTCCAAAGATCTAGGCTCACAGAGGAAAAAAACACCACAAGCAAGAAATCTCCAACCAGAGATCTTTCCCCAGTGCCAGTCAGCCCTTAAACGGGGTCTAAGAGAGGTGGAGCCAGGCTCCACCCCTTCTGGTCACATGGGTGAATTGCCTTCACCTGTGCTCCCAGGGCTGAGCTCATCCTTTCCCCAGGTGACCAATCTGTGGTTCAGGCCATGACTCAACAGTTCCTATACACCCTTCTGCCCTAAGTCTCAGTTCTTTTACTCATGCGTATCTCTTGCTGGTCTTTCTGATAAAGGCCATCATCTTATCTTCTTGGACTTGGGTTAAGAGGACACTTGGCTGGCTCTAATTGGTTGTCTCATCAGCAACAACTCTATTCACCAATCCACTACTTATTCATTAGTTTGTGGTTTGCTGTTTTAGTCTGCCGCCTTGCATTCCAGAGATAGAGGAGCTAATGAAATTATTTGGAAAAAAAAACAGGAGACCACCTTTCTGCACTAATTGTTTAAGTCTGTAGAAAAGCACCTGTTATTGGCAGTGAGAACTTGGCTTAGCAAGGTCAAACTTGCAACTGCTGATTCAACACCCCATGAAGGCACATAACTTTTAACCTAACTTTCTTCCCTTAATTCAACTCCCCCCTTTTCTTCAATCTAGCAAGGTTACCCTCCCTTGCTAGATTATCCCATTCTCATTAAGATTTGTCTGGAAATACTTCCCCTTTTCTACAGACTGACAGAACCAATGCTGCTTCCACTGTTCATAGAACTCTAAACTGTTTTCCACCCACCATACAAAGCATTTCACTACACAACATATTAAAACATTAGTACTAGGATTACTACTATTACAACTATTCCTCCAATGAGGAGATGTTTTAGCCATTTTATATCAGGCAACCAGCCTGTCAGCATGTCCCAAATTCCTGAGAAATCAGCCAATGATTCCTATTGGGTTATCCAGTGAACTACATGGGATTTTTCCCATATGGTCTGCAGACCTATTTCTACTCTGTGGGTCTCATCTACATAAACACAGCAAGATTGATTGACAATCATGCATACTCCCCCTTCTTCGGCCATTAGCGAGTCTAAGGCCATTTGATTCTGTAACACTACTTGCTAAGAGAGCTAACTTCTGTTTGGACATCTGTTATAGCATCCATAGTTGCATTCTCGATATCTTCCAGCACTTTTGAGATACTTAATATTGCATTCCAGAGATCTGTGATTCCCCAGATTGGGATGATTGCACTGAGGAATTTATAAAGTGCCAAGAAATCTTTAGTTAATATATTGGGGCTTCTTACTCTCCTTGTATTTGGATATTGGCCTCACATAGTTCTCACTATACCTGATGAGAGTTCTTTTGGATGGATGCTTGTAGGAGGTGCTAAAAATCCTCCTATATAACGTCCTTTTCAATTTATTGGTACCGATTCTCGAGCTCTCTCATCCCCACAACAGAAGCCCTTCCTTAATGGCAGCCACTGTTAAAATTGGAAATGTAAGATTGATTCAAAATACTTTGGGGGGATAAGGAAGAGTATGTGGAGTCATTCATGCATCTACTTACAAGTTGGGTCATCCCATTATGCGCCCAAAATATGAGGTTGAATTTTGGTCCTAAAATAACAATGCTGTTAAGAGCAGCTTCCCCACCTGCCCCTAAGCAAATGGACTCCCTCTGACCACTTTATTTGTACTGAACAGACCAATTTAGTGACAGGACCCTAAAACACAATACTTCAATCCCTGCCTTCGGTAGTCATCTGCAGACCCAGCAATAAGAGAAATTTAAAGTTTCAGAAAAACTACTAATTACATTGTAAAAGGAGTTCTCTTGCCAAGCTAAAATGCCTCTCATATATATTGAGATAAAGCAAATTAGTAACTAACACATCCTTTCTTTAAGACTTCAAATTTTCACAGTGCGCATTCCTTGACAGACTAAGTAGTTTCCAAGCATCCTAGAATAACCTCCTGTAACAATATTTTAGTGCCCCCCTTGCCTTATAAGTTCTACAAGGGAACGTCCCTAAACATCCGTATAATCAAAAAATATTAAGACAGTGCATAAACACAGAAAACAATATAAAGGAATAACACACAATGAAATAATACTAAGACAATATAAATACAAAATAAACAAGAGAATTACGCAAAGCAAGACAAAGAGAATAGAAAGGAAACGTACCTGTATTGCGGACACAGCTCACAAAACAACAGCAGAACCAAAAACCAGAAAAAAAAACCTTCCAAATGGCAAACAGCTCTTACATGGGTCTAGGAGAGTTGGAGACAGGCTCCACCACTTCCTGCAGCACAGGTGAATTGCCTTCACCTGTACTCTCCTGGCTGACTCATTGCTCACATCAGGTGATCAATCAGAGGTTCAGGCCGTGATTCAGCAGTTCCCATACAATAAAAAAAAACAAAAAGTGAAGTTGCTACCCTAGACTTCAGGAGTGAGTGGGTATCACAATTCCTTTGTCATGCTTTTATATTTTTTGGATTTTCAGTATTCCACATCAAAACATCGTGTACTGGAATTAAAGTGTTAATGCTCCAATTCTAGGTACCTATCCCTATACATTAGGGAAGTCATGGGATCTGGCCCTTCCGGGTGGGGTGGTCTCTTACTACCTGGCAGTGGGTGCTGGAGGGTGCTTTCCTAGCCGTTCCAAGCTTTTCAGGTTTCACTCGGTCTCAGGAGCTCTCTCTCTCCTATCTTATTTGATTTATTAGTCTCAATTTCAATTCGATTGTATTATATTGTGTTATCTTGCATTCCGATATCATAGTTAGTAAAATAAGTTTACCTCCATAGATTGTTGCCGCTGTTTTTTTTTTTCCCCCTTCCTTCCTTCCCATTTTGTGGGGTGAGGGGGGGTGGGGGGGCAGGGGCCTACTGCCCCCTGTCACGGGCATAGATTGATCTAGTTAACTCCGTGACAGATTTTGGTGGAGAATGCGGGCATAGCTGCTTTTTAGCTTTTAGAACGAATCTCTCTCTCTCTCTGCTCTTAGAGAGCTTCGTTAGGGAGCTTTCCTCTCGGTTTGTCAGACGTTTTTCCAATGCTGACTTAATGCTCATGCTTGTGGGCGTATCAGTCCTGTTCATATCAGTCTCCCTGAATGTATTCCAATACAGGAATAGTAAGCAGAAGGAGTCTCCTCCAAAACCAGAGAATGCTGACTGGCAGGGAATATGGAGAGGTTTAGGACAAATCTTAGAAGCATGGGGACCTGCAATGTCATGGGATTTCACTCTTGAGCACCTGTGGGATCCCCAGAAACTTAGCCAGTATTTGAGACAGGGGCAGTGTGGCTCAGGTAAATCTAAGGAGGTACAACTTATTTGGGGTTTGGCTTGTGCTTACCGTGCCCTATATAATACTGTTCTGGAGAGAGAGAGTTTCCGAGCTGAGGTTCAAGCCAAAGGGGAGAATCTCCAAGTCAAATCGGATCAATTACAGGAGACACCAGTAACAATATCAGTTGCCCCTGTGGAGGGCAAGAAATGGAAACGAGTGTCCTCGCGTCTAGAACGGAAAAAAGAAGAAGAGGAGGAGGAGGTGGAGGAAGATCCAGGTGAGGGGCCCTCCTCGGAACCACCATCATCGAGAAAGGCAAAAGGAAAAACTAAGAGACATGCAGAAGAGAGTGATGAAGAGGAAGTTTCTATTACTACTCGTCGGCCTCTGAAGATGACTGAAATCCAAGGCTCAAGAAAGGAGTTTACACGGCGCCCAAATGAAACTCTCGTTTCCTGGTTAGTTCGCTGTTGGGACGACAGGGCAGTAGCTTGTCTCTAGATGGTAATGAAGCTAGAGGAATTAGTTGATGTTTGGATGGGGCTGCCTCCCTCTGGGAACGAGTATTAACAGCCGTGAAGGAAAGGTACCCCTTCAAAGACGGCTTGAAGCCTGTGATGAAAAGATGGGATACAGTTGAAAAGGGTATCCAGTATTTGAGGGAAGCAGCCGTGGTGTAAATGTTGTATGACCCTAACTTTGTTCCTAACGACCCACGCCAAGACCATGACCCTGAGAAAGTGAGGACGACGCCTGATATATGGCAGAAACTCACATCAACAGCACCAGCCAGATACGCCTCTACACTATTGTCAGCATTTGACAGATACAAGGACCAACAGAGAAGCCCCTTAGTTTTTGAATTGATTCTTACGCTCCAAAGCTATGAACAACAGCTACCCCCAACTCACGCCTCCATCACCGCCATCTCACAAATAACGGACCAACTGAATGAAATGCAAGAGCAAGTGTCTTTACTGATGAATCGTGACAAACCTGTAGTAGTATCAGAAACGCTTGATGAAGATCAGGATAATCAAATTAATGCGGATCCAACCAATTAAAGACGATGAACCCTCCTTCTCACGTGCACCATCAAAAATTTCAGCTGTTAGAGGCAAACGCTCTCCAGCTCCAGGAAGGAATCCTACATCGCGACTTGCCTTGTGGCGTTACTTAGGTGACCATGGAGAAGACATGAGGAAGTGGCATGACCAAGCTACTCACGTACTACGAGCACGGGTGAGAGAATTACAAAGCAGATCAACCACCAGTGCAGTTGCTCCGGTTACCACAGGTAATGAATAGAGGGGCCCTGCCCTCAGTCAGGGGGGGGAAAGGGATAATAGAGTTTATTGGACTGTGTGGATCCGATGGCCTGGCACATGAGAACCACTGAAATATAAGGCATTGGTGGATACCGGTGCACAGTGCACTCTGATGCCCTCGACTTACGAAGGGACAGAATCAATCCATATTTCTGGAGTGACTGGGGGCTCTCAAGAATTGACTGTGTTGGAGGCCAAGATAAGCCTCACTGGTAGGGATTGGCAAAAGCACCCTATTGTGACTGGTCCAGGGGCTCAGTGTATAATAGGTATTGATTACCTCAGAAGGGGGCATTTCAAGGATCCTAAGGGGTATCGATGGGCCTTTGGAATAGCTGCTGTAGACACAAACAACATTAAGCAGCTGTCTGTTTTGCCTGGCCTGTCAGAAGATCTGTCTGTTGTGGGGTTGCTACGAGTAAAAGAGCAACAGGTACTGATTGCTACAAAAACGGTGCACAGATGGCCGTACCGCACCAACAGGGATTCCTTGCTCCCCATTCAGAAGTTGATTCGTCAACTAGAGAGTCAGGGAGTGATCAGCAAAACTCACTTGCCTTTTAACAGCCCCATATGGCCAGTGCGTAAAGCCAGTGGAGAATGGAGGCTGACGGCGAACTACCGTACCCCCACTGAGTGCTGTTTCCTGGACATGTTAGAACTCCAGTATGAACTGGAATCAAAAGCAGCCAAATGGTATGCCACCATTGACATTGATAATGCTTTTTTTTCCATTCCTTTGGCCAAAGAATGTAGGCCACAGTTTGCTTTCACCTGGAGGGGCGTTCAGTATACTTTGGAACCGTTTGTCCCAGGGGTGGAAACAGAGCCCGACAGATGTGATCAACAAAATCACTGCTATGTCTCCACCCACTAGTAAGAAAGAGACACAATCTTTTTTGGGTGTAGTGGGCTTTTGGAGAATGCATGTTCCAAACTACAGCCTCATTGTAAGCCCCCTTTATCATGTGATGCGAATGAAGAATGAGTTTACATGGGGCCCTGAGTAGCAGCAGGCTTTTGAACAGATTAAACAGGGTTAGTACGGACAGGACAGGGTATAAAGAACGTCCTCTACACTGCTGCAGGAGAGAAAGGTCCCACTTGGAGTTTGTGGCAAAGAGCCTCAGGAGAGACCCGAGGCCGACCCCTGGGATTCTGGAGTCGAGCATACAGGGGGTCGGAAGAGGGCTACGCTCCAACTGAAAAGGAGATCTTAGCCGCGTATGAGGGGGTTTGGGCTGCTTCTGAAGTAGTCGGTACTCAAACACAGCTTCTCCTGGCACCTCGACTACCAGTGCTGAACTGGATGTTTAAAGGAAAGGTTCCCCCCACCCATCACGCAACTGATGCCACTTGGAGTAAGTGGGTTGCGTTGGTTACGCAGCGAGCACGGATGGGGAACCTCAGCCGTCCAGGAATCCTAGAGGTCATCATGGACTGGCCTGAAGGTAAAAAGTTTGGAACACCAGCAGAAGAAGTATCACGAGCTAAAGAGGCCCCACCATACAACGAATTACCAGAAAATGAAAAGACACATGCCCTGTTCACTGATGGATCGTGTCGTATTGTGGGGAAAGCATGCAGATGGAAAGCTGCTGTGTGGAGTCCTACACAACAAGTTGCAGAGGCCACTGAAGGACAAGTGAATCAAGCCAATTTGCAGAGGTGAAAGGCCATTCCAGCTGGCCTTGAATTGCTGAACGAGAAAAGATGGCCAGTGCTTTATCTCTACACTGACTCATGGATGGTGGCAAATGCTCTATGGGGGTGGTTACAGCAGTGGGAGCAAGCAACTGGCAAGCAGGGTAAACCCATCTGGGCTGCTGAACTGTGGAAAGATATTGCTGCCCGAATAAGAGAATCTGGTTGTGAAGATACGCCACGTAGATGCCTCATGTGCCCAAGAGTCGGGCTACTGCAGAACAGCAAAATAACCACCAGGTGGACCGAGCTGCCAGAATTGAGGTGGCTCAAATAGACCTGGACTGGCAGAACAAGGGGGAATTATTTCTAGCTCGGTGGGCCCATGAGACCTCGGGCCATCAGGGGAGAGATGCAACATATAAGTGGGCTAGAGAGCAAGGGGTGGACTTAACTGTGGATGCTATTGCACAGGTTATTCATGACTGTGACACATGTGCCATAATCAAACAAGCCAAGAGGATGAAACCACTCTGGGAGGAAGGGCGATGGCAAAAGTATAAATATGGGGAGGCATGGCAGGTTGATTATATCACCTTGCCACGATCTCTTAGTGGTAAGTGTTATGTGCTTACCATGGTGGAGGCAACCACTGGGTGGCTTGAAACATATGCAGTACCCCATGCTACCGCCCGAAACACCTTATTGGGTCTGGGGAAACAAGTCCTGTGGCGACGTGGCACCCCAGAAAGAATGGAGTCAGATAATGGGACTCATTTCAAAAATTCCCTTGTAAATACTTGGGACAAAGATCATGGCATTGAGTGGATTTACCAAATTCCCTACCATGCACCAGCCTCTGGTAAAATTGAACGATACAATGGGTTGTTAAAAACTATGCTGAAAGCAATGGGTGGCGGAACATTTAAGCACTGGGAGAAGCATTTGGCAGAAGCCACCTGGTTAGTCAATACCAGAGGATCTATCAATTGTGATGGTCCTACCCAATCCAGCTCCCTACATACCGCAGAGGGAGATAAAGTCCCTGTAGCACATGTAAAGAGCATGTTGGGAAAAGCAGTTTGGGTTCTTCCAGCTTCTGGGAAGGGCAAACCTCTCCACGGTACTGTTTTTGCCCAGGGACCAGGGTCCACTTGGTGGGTAATGCAGAAAAATGGGGATGTTCAATGTGTACCACAAGGAAACTTGATGCTGGGGGAGTGCGGACAGTAATTCTATGTATATGTATATAGACGTGTGTGTGTGATGCATTTTAATCATTTTGTTTGTTTGTATATGTATGCATATATATATTAAACATGATGTAGTGATGTAGAATAAGGAGTGGAATGTCATGGTTTTATGTTTTTTTGGTTTTCAGTATTCCACATTAAAACATCATGTACTGGAATTAAAGTGTTAATGCTCCAATTCCATGTACCTATACGGAAGTCATGGGATCTGACCCTTCCGGGTGGGGCGGTTTCTTACTGCCTGGCAGTGGGTGCTGGAGGGTGCTTTCCTAGCCGTTCCAAGCTTTTCAGGTTTGACTCGGTCTCAGGAACTCTCTCCCCTATCTTATTTGATTTATTAGTCTCAATTTCAATTAGATTGTATTATATTGTGTTATTTTGCATTCCGATATCATAGTAAAATAAGTTTACCTCCATAGATTGCTGCTGCTGTTTTTTTTTCCTCCCTTCTTTCCTTCCCATTTTACGGGGCCGGGGGGGTGGGGGGGCACGGGCCTACTGCCCCCTGTCACGGGCATAAATTGATCTAGTTACCTCCGTGACAAGAATGCAGTGACGGAACGCAAAAGAAAGAAAAGTAGTTGAGGCTAGGGAAGGCAGTAGAGGGAAAAGCAGGCTAAGAGTGGGAAGGTTAAAACGAGAAATATTGTCAAGGCTAGGGAAGGCGGTAGAAGGAAATGAAGGCCACGCGAAGGATGGTGATCAAAGGAAAAGGAGGCAAGGAAAGGGGATACAAAGAATGGAAGGCAATAGAAGGAAAAGAAGAGTAGAAGTTAAAGAAGGTGATAAAAGGGTAAGAAGGCGATAGAGGTAATAGAAGGCTAGTAGAGGAAAGGCAATTGAAGGAAAATAAGGTAATAGAGGGAAAAGTAGACAGTAGAAGGGAAAAAGACAAGGTGAGGGAAAGCAATAGACGTAGAAGAAGGCAAGGCGAGGCAAGGCAATAGAGAAAAAAAGATGAGTCGAGGGAAGGCAATAGAAGGAAAAGATCACTAGGTGAGAGAAGGCAATAGGAGGATAAGAATGTAGAGCAAGGGAATGTGATAGAAAGAAAAAGGAGTTGCAGCTAGAGAGGGCAGTAGAAGGAAAGAAAGGTGGAGCAAGGGAAGATGATAGAAAAGGAGTCATGGCAAGGGAAAATGGTAGAAGGAAGAGCAGGAGAAGAAAAGGAAAGAGATAGAAGTAATGAAGGCAAGGAGAGGAAAGGCGATAGAAGGAATAGAAAGCGAGGTGAGCAAAGGCGATAAAAGGAATGAAGTACGTGGAGAGAGACGGTGATTGAAGGAAAAGAAATTGAGGTTTGGGACAGCAATAGAAGGAAAAGGTGAGGCAGGGGAAAGCAACAGAAGGAAAAGAAGGCGATAGAAGGAAAATAAGTTGAGGCTTGGGAAGTCAATAGAATGAAAAGAAGGCGATAGCAGAAACAGAAGGCGAGGCAAAGAAAAAGGAGGCAAGAGATGGTGACAGAAGGAGAAGAAAGCGAGGCGAGGGTAGGTGACAGTAGGAATGGAAGGTGAGGCAAGGGAAGACGATAGAAGGAATGAAAGGTGAGGTGAAGGAAGGTAATTGACGGAAAGGAAGGTGAAGCGAGGGATTTCAATAGAAGGGTAAGAAGGTGAGGTGAAGGAAGGCAATAGTAAAGAAAAGAAGGTGATAGAAGGAAAAGAAAGTAAGGGGAAGGACAGCAAGGTGAGAATGCGAAAGAAGGACAAGAAGGTGAGGTGGGGGAAGGTGACTGATGGAAAAGAAGGTCAAGCAAGAGAAGGTCATAGAAGGAAGGAAGGCAAAATGAGGGAAAGAGAAGGAAGGAAAAGTCAAGGCAAGAGAAGGTGATAGAAGGAAAAGAAGGTGAAGCGAGAGAAGGCAGCAGAAGGAAAAGAAGGCAAGGTGAGGGAAGGTGAAAGAAGGCATGGAAGGCGATAGAAGGAAAAGAAGTGGATAGAAGAGAAAGCAGGCAATAGAAGAATAATTAGGTGAAAGAAGTAATTGAAGGCTAGGCGAGGGAAGGTGATAGAAGGAAAAGGAGAGAAGTGGGTGGCTGATAGAAGGAAAAGAAGTAAAGGTGAGGGAAGGCAATAGAAAGAAAAAAGGCAAGTTGAGGGAAAATGATAGAAAGAAAGAACACTAGGCAAGGGAAGGCAATAGGAGGAAAAGAAGTTAGAGAAGAAAAATAAGGCGACAGAAAAATTAGGTGTTAAAAAGAAAAGAAATCAAGGTGGGGGAAGGCAATAGCTGGAAAAGAAGGGAAGTCGAAGGAAGGAGATAGTCTCACCTTTTTTTCGTTCTAGGGAAGGAGAAGAAGGCAAGGAGTGGGAAGACAGTAGAAGGAAAAGAAAATGAGGCATGGGAAGGTGGTAGTAGGGAAAGAAGGAGAGGCAAGGGAAGGCGATAGAAGGAAAAGAAGGCAACAGAAGAATATGTAGGCGATAGAAGTAATTGACAGCTAGGAGAGGGAATGTGATCAATAGAAGAAGGCAAGGCGAGGGAAGGGAACAGAAGAAAAAGCAGGTGGAGCAAAGGAAGGCGATAGAAATGAAGGAGTCGAGGCTAGGGAAGGTGGTAGAAGGAAAAGCAGGCGAAGAAAGGAAAGGCAATAGAAAGAAATAGAGTTGCGGTGTGGGAAGGAAATAGAAGTAAAGAAAGGCAAGGAGAGAGAAGATGATAGAAGGACAAGAATGGGAGGCAAAAGAAGGCAATAGAAGGAAAGGTAGGCAGTAGAAGGAAAAGAAGACAAGGTGAGGTACTGTCACAAGTTAGCAACACGACACAGGGTTCTCATGCAAGGAAGACTCTCTTTATTGCTATATCTCTATATCTTTTTTACTTTCCCAAGCAAGCCTTTTATATTCTAACACGCATATTCCACTAACAATT
Source organism: Lophura nycthemera (assembly GCA_021292215.1). NCBI lineage: Eukaryota > Metazoa > Chordata > Aves > Galliformes > Phasianidae > Lophura > Lophura nycthemera. The sequence continues at coordinate 255,563 of JADANK010000315.1, forward strand.
CACATTTCCACTAACAATGCATTGGCTAGAAAGCAAGCAAGTTCCATAAGAAGTCTTCATAACAGCAGAGAGCTTATCTTATGCCTAGCTACAAAACATCCCTGTTTATTCTGTTCATCTCTCTTTCCTAGCACAGTATTATCAGCAAGTCGACATTTGATGAGATCGAGGCGATCTCTTCTTCTCCCACAAGGTACGGTGACAGAAGGCAAGGAAGGCAATAGAAGGGAAAAAGGCGAGGCGAGGGAAGGCAATAGAAAGAAAAGGAGTCGAGGCTAGGGAAAGCAGTAGAAGAAAAAGCAGGTGAAGAGAGGAAAGGCGATAAGAAGGAAAAGAGTCAAGGTCAAGGAAGTCGATAGAAGACAAAGATGGCAAGGCGAGAGAAGGTGATGGAAAGAATGGAAGGCAATAGAAGGAAAAGAAGTGGATAGAAGGCAGACAATAGAAGAATAAGTAGAAAATACAAGTAAGTGAAGACGAGGGAAGGGGATAGAAAGAAAAGAAGGCGAGAAGTGGGGTGGCGACAAAAGGAAAAGAAGGAAAGGCAGGAGAGGGTGATAGAAAGAAAAAAAGGTGAGTTGATAGACGGTGTATAGGAACTGCTGAATCACGGCCTGAACCTCTGATTGATCACCTGAGGTGGGCAATGAGTCAGCCCTGGGAGCACAAGTGAAGGCAATTCACCTGTGCTGCTGGAAGGGGTGGAGCCTGGCTCCACCTCTCCTAGACCCATTTAAGAGCTGACTACCAGTGGGAAAGGATCTCTTCTAGAGATCCCTCCTCTGGAGTTTTGTAGCAAGCTTAGGACATGGGTAAGCATTCTATCTATTATCTTTTTGTTATTATAATCTCCTTGGCTGAGCTCTCTTGTTTATTTTGTAATTATAACATCTTTATATTCATTGATTATACCCTTGGAGAGCTAGGCAGGCTAAATATGTTGTGTGCTTTCTTTGGGATTTCTATAAATGGGCCAGGGGGGAGAACACTACCCCCCCCTAGATAAAATAATTCCAGGGCAGATCCCAGGATTTGTGGGATCACCGTATTATGAACTAGTGGTTATCATTGAAAAATGGGGTCCCCTATGGGTTATGGGAAATATCTCCGCATATCGCATGGCAGATTACTTTCAGGGACTTAGCAAAGATATACTAATCCCAAAAGAAAGACAATTAGCTGCCTCCACAGTGGCATGGCCACTATTAAATGCTTTAAGTCATGCTGAAATGATGAATAATACTTAAGAGAATGAAAACCAACTTTTGAAAGACTGCGTTGAGAAGTTAGAGCAAGAACTTGGCATATTAACAGGGAAGAAACCAATTCTGCATCTTCCAATAGGTCAAGTTTGTAACATTTCAATAAACAATGACCTTGTCAATGGTTTATGGGCTGGGTCGGCCCGGTTCTGTGACTAGCAGGGTGGAGGGATTCATGGATCCGTGCCTCCGGAAAAGGGAAACAGGGGACCCCAAAATAACTGAAAACAACAGCAACAATCTGAGGTGAAACAAACTAATTTATTAAATATAGTATCAGCAAAATATAAGGGGGGAGAGAGAGAGAGTGTGTGCGAAAGGTGGATAGGCCTAACCACAACGCTGAGGTGAGAAGTGCAGTCCAGTTGAGCAGACGAAGAAGAGCAGGCGAGGAATCATAAAACCATGACATTCTACTGCTTATTCTACATCACTACATCATGCTAAATATATATACAAACCTATGTATAAACACATGGAATTACTGACTGCACTCCCCCAACATCTAATTCCCTTGTCATACGCATTGAACATCCCCATTTTTCTGCATTACCCACCAAGTGGACCCGCGTTCTGTGAAGAGGTTGGCCCTTCACAGAAGCTGGAAGAACCCAAACTGCTTTTCCCAACATGCTCTTTACATGTGCTACAGGGACCTTATCTCCCTTGACAGTATGGAGGGAGCTAGCAGGACCATCACAATTGATAGATGCCCTAGTATTGGCCAACCACGTGGCTTCTGCCAAATGCTTCTCCCAGTGCTTAAATGTTCTGCCACCCATTGCTTTCAGCATAGTTTTTAACAACCCATTGTATCGTTCAATTTTACCAGAGGCTGGTGCATGGTAGGGAATATGGTAAATCCATTCAATGCCATGATCTTTGTCCCAAGTATTTACAAGAGAATTTTTGAAATGAGTCCCATTATCTGACTCAATTATTTCTGGGGTGCCATGTCGCCACACGACTTGTTTCTCCAGACCAATAAGGTGTTTCGGGCGGTAGCATGTGGTACTGCATATGTTTCAAGCCACCCAGTGGTTGCCTCCACCATGGTAAGCACATAACGCTTACCACTGCGGGATCGTGGCAAGGTGATATAATCAACCTGCCATGCCTCCCCATATTTATACTTTTGCTATCGCCCTTCCTCCCAGAGTGGTTTCATCCTCTTGGTTTGTTTGATTATGGCACATGTGTCACAGTCATGAATAACCTGTGCAATAGCATCCATAGTTAAGTCCACCCCTTGGTCTCAAGCCCACTTATATGTGGCATCTCTCCCTTGATGGCTCAAGGCCCACCGAGCTAGAAATAATTCACCCTTATTCTGCCAGTCCAGGTCTATCTGAGCCACCTCAATTTTGGCAGCTCGATCTACCTGATTGTTATTTTGCTGTTCTTCAGTAGCCCGACTCTTGGGCACATAAGCATCTACATGGCGTACCTTCATGACCATGTTCTTTATTCGGGCAGCAATGTCTTTATGGGGCTGAAACCACCCCCACAGAGCATTTGCCACCATCCATGAGTCAGTGTAAAGATAAAGCGTTGGCCACCTCTCCCGTTCAGCAACATCTAAGGCCAGTTGGACAGCCTTTACCTCTGCAAATTGGCTTGACTCTCCTTTCCCTTCAGTGGCCTCTGCAACTTGTTGTGTGGGGCTCCACACAGCAGCTTTCCATCTGCGATGCTTCCCCACAATACAACACGATCCATCAGTGAACAGGGCATACTTTCTTTCATTTTCTGGTAATTCGTTGTATGGTGGGGCCTCTTTAGCTCGTGATACTACTTCTGCTGGTGTTCCAAACTTTTTACCTTCAGGCCAGTCCATGATGACCTCTAGGATTCCTGTATGGCTGAGGTTCCCCATCCGTGCTCGCTGTGTAATCAGCGCAACCCACTTACTCCAAGTGGCATCAGTTGCGTGATGGGTGGGGGGAACCTTTCCTTTAAACATCCAGTTCAGCACTGGTAGTCGAGGTGCCAAAGGAGCTGTGTTTGAGTACCGACTACTTCAGAAGCAGCCCAAACCCCCTCATACGCAGCTAAGATCTCCTTTTCAGTTGGAGTGATTCTGTCCCTTCATAAGGGATAAAGGGGGCTTACAATGAAGCTATAGTTTGGAACATGCATTCTCCAAAAGCCCACTACACCTGGAAAAGATTGTGTCTCTTTCTTACTAGTAGGTGGAGACATAGCAGTGATTTTGTTGATCACATCTGTCGGGATGTGACGACGGCCATCTTGCCACTTTATACCTAGGAACTGAATCTCCTGAGCAGGTCCTTTCAATTTGCTTTGCTTAATAGCAAAACCAGCACGCAGAAGAATTTGGATTATTCGCTCTCTTTCTGTGAAGACTTCTGCTGTATCGCCCCACACAACGATATCATCAATGTACTGCAAGTGCTCAGGAGCACTGCCCTGTTCCAATGCAGTTTGGATCAACCCAGGACAAACGGTCGGGCTGTGTTTCCACCCCTGGGGCTAATGGTTCCAAGTATACTGAACACCCCTCCAGGTGAAAGCGAACTGTGGCCTACATTCTTTGGCCAAAGGAATTGAAAAGAAGGCGTTAGCAATGTCAGTGGTGGCATACCATTTGGCTGCTTTTGACTCCAGTTCGTACTGGAGTTCTAACATGTCCGGCACAGCAGCACTCAGTGGGGGTGCGACTTCATTCAGGCCACGGTAATCCACCGTCAGCCTCCATTCTCCACTGGCTTTACGCACTGGCCATATGGGGCTGTTAAAAGGCGAGTGAGTTTTGCTGATCGCTCCCTGACTCTCTAGTTGACGAATCAACTTATGAATGGGGAGCAAGGAATCCCTGTTGGTGCGGTACTGCCATCTGTGCACTGTTTTTGTAGCAATCGGTACCTGCTGCTGTTTTTGTCATAGCAACCCCACAACAGACGGATCTTGTGACAGGCCAGGCAAAACAGACAGCTGCTTAATGTTGTTTGTGTCTACAGCAGCTATTCCAAGGCCCATCGATACCCCTTAGGATCCTTGAAATGCCCCCTTCTGAGGTAATCAATACCAAGTATACACTGAGCCCCTGGACCAGTCACAATAGGGTGCTTTTGCCAGTTCCTACCAGTGAGGCTTATCTCGGCCTCCAACACAGTCAATTCTTGAGAGCCCCCAGTCACTCCAGAAATATGGATTGATTCTGTCCCTTCATAAGTCGAGGGCATCAGAGTGCACTGTGCACCGGTATCCACCAATGCCTTATATTTCAGTGGTTCTGATGTGCCAGGCCATCGGATCCACACAGTCCAATAAACTCTATTATCCATTTCCCCCCTGACTGAGGGCAGGGCCCCTCTATTCATTACCTGTGGTAACCGGAGCAACTGCACTGGTGGTTGATCTGCTTTGTAATTCTCTCACCCGTGCTCGTAGTACGTGAGTAGCTTGGTCATGCCACTTCCTCATGTCTTCTCCATGGTCACGTAAGTAACGCCACAAGGCAATTTGCAATGTAGGATTCCTTACTGGGGCTGTGCGGGAGCGTGATTGTGGAACTCATTGATGACTTGATATGAGTTAGCAGCTAAGTCCGTCTTTAATGAGTTAATGCTGCAATATATACACCATCATGTACCCTTGACCGCGTACGATTGGTTATACGAGTCCGCGCGTTTCCTATCACCGGGTGGAATCTGTCACCGTGGCAACGCGGAATTCCCTGGTACCGCCCATTTTTTCCTGCCAGCCTCCTCATTGGACACAACTCAGCAACCACTTGTTTTTCTTGAATCCTCATGATGTCCTTAACATTCCCGCAGTGGCCCCGCTCCCCAAGCCACCCCTCGACTATCCCCTTTTTTCTTTTTGCGCTACAAATACTGAAGGAACAAACTTGTGTTTAGTTTTTGTAACTAATTTGACAACAATGTTAAAGCCAAGAAGCATCAGAACAGCAAATAGAACCCAACGCTGACCTTCTAAAAGCCAGCTTTGTATCCTTCCTGAGCCACGTAACTGATGGCACCAAACTCCTGCAGGACCTGCACCAGGTCGACTTCCACCACGCTGTCAAGCGACCTCCAGTTGCGAACCACGGGGGATGGGGGGGTCTTGTGGGTATTGTCGTAGTTCTCTGCTCTGCTGGCCCCAGCTCCGCTGCGCCCCCCCCAGTTCTCCATGCCCATGAGGCAGCGGTTCTGCGTTTTTAGTCTTCTGATGCTTCCGGGCTCAGCCTGTCACACCCTCTCCTGTAGTAACTCGCTGAGCTGCCCCCGCCTGCTGCCATTTTGCCCATCTCACCCCCTCAGCTGTGTCCAAAGGCTCTCCGGTATCAGGATCCTGAATGGTCACCTGACCCCCTATCCATGGGCGACAAGCCTCTGTCTCTGTCAGGGGTGGGGGAAGGTCCTCTGCCTTTGGTGCCGGCAAGGGCAGCGGTGGAGCTGATGGTGCTGCCCCCACCGCCACTTGCGCGGTGCCTCGATGGCAGACCGGGACCTCTGGGATTGTGGGCGGCGGTGACAGGTCAAACAGCGACCTGGGACCCACCCCAAATAGGGCTTCTGTGGTCTTAGGAGGCTCCTCTGGCTCCAAGGCTTGCAATACACTTTGGGCGGTCGAGCGTTCTATATGATACTTCTTCAAACAATTAATCACTTCCCGCCATAGACCCTGTAATTTCTTAGCCCATTTTTGTCCGTCTATAACTGCATCCCAGATCGTATTGCCATAATCCCGCCACTCTTTGACTTCATAGAGGGCAGTAGACAAGTCATTAAAATGCCCTTTTGCCCAGCCCGTTGCTATCAGAGTCGACAGGGCTTTGGCACGGAGCTTTATTCCCCGCTTCTCTAAGAAGCTAGATAACAGCGACTGGGCTACCTCCTGCTCCATGTCGTCTTCTCCCCTCGGCTTTGGCATGTGCTACCCGGCCAACTCTCTCCATGGCTTTGGTAGCTGCCCGGCCGACGTCCTTTCCCCCGCGGACAACTTCCCGAGGTGCAGCGTTTGTGTACTACTGCACATAGTCGGGTCCCTGTTCGGGCGCCATTTGCGGGAGCGGGATTGAGGAACTCAGTGACGACTCGATACGAGTTAGCAGCTAAGTCCAACTTTAATCAGTTAACGCTGCAATATATACACCAACAAGTACCCTTGACCGTGTACGATTGGTTATACGACTCCGCGTGTAACCTATCACTGTGCGTATCCTATCACCGGGCGAAACCCGTCACCGTGGCAACGCGGAATTCCCCCGGAGCCGCCTATTTTTTCCCGCCAACATCCTCATTAGACACAACTCAGCAACCACTTGTTTATCTTGAATCCTCACAAAGTCCTTAACATTCCCGAGGTGGCCCCGCTCCCGAAGCCATCCCTCCACAGAGCTGGAAAGCATTTGCCTTTAACAGCTGAGATTTTTGATGGTGCACGTGAGAAGGAGGGTTCATCATCTTTAATTAGTTGGATTCTCATTAGTTTTATCCTTCATTAGACTCTTTTGACTTTTCTGATCTTCATCAAGCGTTTCTGATACTTCTACAGGTTTGTCACGATTAATCAGTAAAGACACTTGCTCTTGCATTTCATTCAGTTGGTCCGTTATTTGTGAGGGCGAATGGAAGCGGGTGAGTTGGGGGTAGCTGTTGTTCATAGCTTTGGAGCGTAAGAATCAATTCAAAAAACTAAGGGGCTTCTCTGTTGGTCCGGTATCTGTCAAACGTTGCCATTAGTTGTACTGCGTATCTGTCTGGTGCTGTTGATGTGAGTTTCTGCCATATATCAGGGCGCAGTCCTCACTCTCTCAGGGTTCGTTGGTCTTGGCGTGGGTCGTTAGGAACCAAAGTTAGGGTCATACAACATTACACCACGGCTGCTTCCTCAAATACTGGATACCCTTTTCAACTGTATCCCACCTTTCATCACAGGCTTCAAGCCGTCTTTTGAAGGGGTTACCTTTCCTTCACGGCTATTAACACTCGTTCCCAGAGGGAGGCAGCCCCATCCAGGTACATCGACTAATTGCTCTGTCAATAGCTGGATCTCTGGCAAGGCTCCTAGTTGGCGAGCTTCGTTACCATCTAGAGACAAAGCTACTGGCCCCGCCGTCCCAAAGCGAACTAACCAGGAAACGAGGAGTTTCATTTGGGCGCCATGGAAACTGCTTTCTTGAGCCTTGGATTTCAGTCATCTTCAGAGGCCGACGAGTAGTAATAGAAACTTCCTCTTCATCACTCTCTTCTGAATGTCTCTTAGTTTTTCCTTTTGCCTTTCTCGATGATGGTGGTTCCGAGGAGGGCCCCTCCCTGGAATTTTCCTCCACCTCCTCCTCCTCTTCTTCTTTTTCCGTTCTGACGCGAGGACACTCGTTTCCATTTCTTGCCTTCCACAGGGGCAACTGATATTGTTACTGGTTGCTCCTGTAATTGATCCGATTTGACTTGGAGATTCTCCCCTTTGGCTTGAACCTCAGCTCGGGGAAAACTCTCTCTTCTCCAGAACCGTATTGTATAGGGCCCAGTAAGACAAGCCAACCCCCAAATAAGTTGTTACCTCCTTAGATTTATGAAGCCGCACCGTCCCTGACTAAATTAACTGGCTAAGTTTCTGGGGATCCACAGGTGTTCAAGAGTGAAATCCCATGACATTGCGGGTTCCCCTGCTTCTAAGATTTTTCCTAAACCTCTCCATATTCCCTGCCAGTCAGCATTCTCTGGTTTTGGGGAGACTCCTTCTGCTTACTACTCCTGTATTGGAATTACATTCGGGAGATTGATTAGAACAGGGGCTACGCCCAAAGCATGAGCATTAAACTCAGCATTGGAAAAACGTCTGACAAACCGAGAGGAAAGCCTGGAAACTGGTTTGAACATCGTGTGTTTTGTTAAAAATTAGTATTCCATTTGGGTGTAGTTGTTTGTAAAAATTAGCCATTCCATCTGGGATGCAAGTGTCCAAAATTATTCATACCACATTGCATATAGGTACCAATATAGGTACCATACGGTGTCTCCGTCAGTGCCCTTATGTGGTTATATATGAACACGATTCCACAAACAGTAATTATGACATTGATGATTGGCCAGTAGGTCACGAGTAACCACCATGCTTTTAATCCCTTACTCAGCATTCCCACGATAAAGAGTGGGTTCATCACTGGTATCTGCAAAAAAGGGGTTAATGATTGAAGCTAACAAGGAGAGGGGGGGGAAGAAAAAAAAAGGCCTACCCGACTAGCAGTGCTCAAAGTTTACAAAATATCCCGAATACTGGCAGTTACGCCTGGTCTTTCAAGGTCAAGTTTCCAGCACAAAAACCTGGACTACTGATAATGCTCCCTAACGAAGCTCTCTAAGAGCAGAGAGAGAGAGATTCATTCTAAAAGCTAAAAAGCAGCTATGCCCGCATTCTCCACCAAAATCTGTCACAGAGTTAACTAGATCAATTTATGCCCGTGACAGGGGGCAGTAGGCCCCTGCCCCCCCACCCCCCCCTCGCCCCACAAAATGGGAAGGAAGGAAGGGAGGAAAAAAAAAAACCAGCGGCAACAATCTATGGAGGTAAAACTTATTTTACTATTGATATCGGAATGCAAGATAAACAATATTAATACCAATCGAAATTGAAATTGAGACCTAATAAATCAAATAAGATAGGAGAGAGAGAGCTCCTGAGACCGAGTCAAACCTGAAAAGCTTGGAACTGCTAGGAAAGCACCCTCCAGCACCCACTGCCAGGTAGTAAGAGACCACCCCACCCGGAAGGGTCAGATCCCATGACTTCCGTAATGTATAGGGATAGGTACCTAGAATTGGACCATTAACACTTTAATTCCAGTACATGATGTTTTGATGTGGAATACTGAAAATCAAAAAACATAAAACCATGACACCAGCTGAGCCTCCCTGCTTTATTCTGTATGCTGTTGCTGCATTCTTAGCCCTACCTGCAGGATTCTACTGTCCACACCCCAGGATAAACTTCATCCCTTACTTCTTCTGTGTTCTGGTCCCAGCAGGGGTAGTGATTAAACTAAACACCTTGATTAACTGGTTTGTTTGTTTGTCAACTTTTGGCCTGTTATCTTGTCTACGTAAGCACAACAGCTCTGATTAATTATCACACAAACTCCTCCCTCTTTAACCGTTAGGAGGTCTAGGACCATTCCATTTTGCAGCACCACTTTGGACCAAGAGGATACCACCTCTTGGATTGTTCGTAATGCGTTTGTTGTGGCGTTTTCTACTATTTCTAGAGTTGCACAGATATTCTCTATAACCTTTTCTAGCTGAGCTACTCCTAAGACCAGGATAAGGGTTCTCATGAAGCTATTGTATCCTGTATTATACCTTACCAATGGGTTATTTACCCTATTAACTGGCTCCAAATAGTTCTCGCTATGCCTGGTGGGAGTTTGAGCTCTCCCATCTCTGCCCAGCCACCAGAAACCTTTACCCAAATGATACCTGCTCATTATATTACTTCCATTGTGATATTCATGCCCACTAATGTGAATGTTATTACTTTCTTTAATAGCAGCCATCGTTAAGTATAGAAATGTAAGGTTCATCCAAAGAGAAGGGAGAAGAGTGACAATCACACATTTAACAATAACAAATAAATAAATATAACAGAAAACATAGTACTATTACAACCAAAATACAAAATGTAACAGCACACAACATCAACTTGCCACAGAGACCACCCTGTGTACACTGAAATAAAGCAAATTAGTAACCAACTCATCTTTTCTTTGAATTTAACTTTTGATGGTGCACTTTCATTAACAGACCAAGTAATTCCTCAGCATTTTGGAATAACCCAACAATACTTAAATTACTCCACGTGCCTTATTACTTCTACAAGGGAATGCCTCTGGCTTCTGTAGAAAAAGGTATCAGTTAGTACCAACATACAGGGGTACCCCCCTTTTCTTGGAGTTTTGAGAAATCAATTTGCCACTGTTACCTTCCCTTCTAAATCATTAACTAGATTCCTATCCTCCCTAGAATATTTTACAGGTTCTGACTCAGGTTTAGAGATTTTAAGTTTACCATCTGGAATTAAAGCCTTCTTCAACTGCCTGTTCTGCCACCTGACCCATCATCTTATTTCCAGTTTCCTGTACAGTGTTACCTTTCTGATGTCCTTTACAATGTATAATAGCCACACTCCTTGGTAGATTTACATCATGCTGTTTTCCTTGTGTGTGCAATCATGGTACTACAAGTGTGTAGCATCCCAAATACATAATTAGCATCTGTCCATATAATTAAGGCTCCTGTCCTGGCAGTTATTTCAGCCTTTTGAGGGAAAGTCCTCTCAGGTAATGATTGTGCTTTGATGACCTTATCAGTAGCAGCTATTGCATATCCTGCCTTACAGTTTCCTTGTCTCACAAAACTGCTACCGTCAGTAAACCAGGTGTCTTCTGCATCTTCTAAGGGTTCGTCCTTCAGGTCCGACCAGCTGGAATGTGCAGCTTCAGGTGTTTCAAAGCTGTTATGAAATACTGGTTGTCCGGGAGTTCCGCTAAGGAAAGATACTGGGTTGACAATTATTTTTACATCATCCTGCTCTATCAGGATGGCCTGGTATTTCAGGAACCTTTGGGGTGAGAGGCAATGCCCCTCTTTTACCTCCAATACAGTAGACACTGTATGAGATCTGCCCTTCGATAGGGTCCAAGCTTCCGGGCAAGGACTCCCAGGGCCATTCCTTGTTTTTTTTTATGTGAGCATGTCTGGTAGCCCCAAAGCAGAGGGCCTTCATGAGTTCTTATTTCAGCAGAGGGAATGCACACCTTGCCTCCCCATTTCATATAATATTTTGGCTTTACCAACAGTCCATAGCTGTGTATCCACAGTCGGCACCATCCTGTCATTCCTGGGAGTTCCTTGGCAGTTTGTGGCTCAGGGGTCTGGCAGATGGCTTCTTTCCTGACAGTCTTTAAGGTTCGAAGTCCAGCTCATATCCCAAATATGTCTTTCTGTTGAGAAACTTGATAAACATTTAAACAAGAAATTCAGCAAACTCACAGTCCATTGCACCCAGTCCTCTTTGTTTCTGTGACGTCCATGTGCTGCAATAAGGTTCCACTCTGGGATGGAGGAACCCAAGTCTCAAGTTCACGAGTTGACCAGATCTCAAAAATCATTGGGCTGTTCTCACAACCCTGGGTAACACTGTTCAGATTAACTGAGTCCTTTCACCCCATACTGGGGTTTTCCTATTTAAAGGCAAATAACCTTAGGCTTCCCTTGGCCAAACCAGGCAGAAAACGCATCCTTCAAATCCAGAAGGTAAACTCCACCTACTAATTCCTTAATTTAGTAAAGTGTATGAATTTTTCACCACTGAGTGTATGCATTCAACTATTCTAATTACTTGTCCTCAAATCTTGTTCCAAACTATAGCACTTGCTTTCCAAATTTTTATTTTTATTTTTATTTTTATTATTATTATTATTATTATCTTTTGTCGGCAGGTTTGGAGTTCTGTATTTGGATTCATATTCAATTAGTAATCCAAACTCCAAAATTATCTATTATTTCTTTTATCCTTCTACAGTCACATATCCTCAAAGGGCACTGCTTTACCCTGACTGGCCTAAGTCTTGCTTTTAACTTAACTTCTATTTAGGGCTGCATTTTTGGGTCTGCCACATATCCCTGATACCCACACATTCTCAATCAGTTTTTGTTTGTTTGTTTTTCCTTCATATCGCTCACCTCTATTCAGTCCTGACATCCCTGTCACACCCTGCTCATCTTTGCCTTTCTCAGCCTGTGTCCTTCCCAAACTTTTCACTTTCCAAACTCTCATCGTTACATAAACTACTAACATCGTATTTCAGTTTTACCTCCTCCTCTCCAGAGGCTTCCAGCGCTAACACTGGGATTTCAGGTTTCCTAGACCTCTGCAGAGGCTATTCTCACTTCCAGTGCCCTGTCCTCTCCACCTCCCCCTTCACAAGTAACAGCAGTCTCCGTCTCTGGCTCTCTCTCTCACACCAAGTTCTGCTCACGGGGGAATGGTGTGGGGGGGTTGCTCTCATGCCAGCAAAGATTAACTCACTTTCTCTTTAACCCTTTTTCCTTTGTTCCACTATTAGTACCCTCAGTCACACTTGCACATACCCCTCAATTCTATACCATTAACAATTACACTTTCTTATACTATCAAAACAGTTTGTCTCATTCCCTTCAAAATCCACAAATCGAACCATACAGTTCTTCAGTTTCCATAAACACCCTTAATACCATATAACTTTCCCCTAACAATCTGTATCATTTGGTTATAAACACCTCACCACAGAACCAGCACTGATTGACCCACCTCCCTCACACATCTCCTTGCAAACAGAACACAATATTACATAAATGAGTTGACATTCATTCCCCAAATAGAGCAGGCATCTCTCTGTGAATCTGTCATCCCCATTCATAAATTCATACAAAAACATAAAGACAGACAGACAACGATCATTGTTATACTCCGCACTCACACTGCAACTGTGCCATGTCTCAGTACTCAACACATTCGCTCGCAATCACACACAATACCGGCTTTCCACTTTAACAAATCAGAGCTCCAGACTCCTTTCGAGTGTTTTGATAGCAATGACTCAAATACACGGTACCGAACACTTACAACGGATGGTGACAACAATAACAATACCTATGATTCCCGCTGTTGTATCCAGAACAACCCACATAAACATTAGACAAAACTGGTGTTATCAATCTTAATAACTAGTGCACTTTATGACTATTGTTTCTTCCCTGCGTACACCTTATGGGCTTCCTTTGTAGGGTTTCCTTTCCAAGGAATTGCCCTCTACCTAGCTTTCTTTGAAGGGTTTCGTTTCCCAAGGAATTGCCCTTGTACCCAACCTGTGAGCTCACCTACCCAGGGGAGAGCACGCTGGCCCTTTTCTACCCCGCGTAGGACGTCTCCGTACGCCTTACGGGTTCCCCTTTTTCCTAAACATACCTGGTCCGCCGACAAATGGTCCTTGTCTGTCCCCGCAGTGATTGGATGAGGAAGGGGAGTCCTTCTGAGAAATCTCGGGGCGCGCAAAAGGCATCCCCCCTCTCAGCTGGTCCTGCAGCCGGACAGAGATTGTCCCATCTGGGGTGCCAAATTGATTTACGGAATCAAACTCTATAACCCAGAGTTAGGTTATAAAGCAGGTATGTTTTTATTCAGCATTTGGCGCCAAGCTGGGTGCAAGGGGGATAGCTCCTCCAAACTTGCACACCGTAAGACAAAAGCTATGTACAGATATAGGCCAAACTAATACATAATCAGTGTTTTTCCCAGAATTCGTATACATATTCATTACATTTCTGAGAACCCATCAGCATATGGTCCCTCCCTCTTGCATGTGCGCCGTGGGCAGTGGGGGTCTCCTTCTGGTGGTCATGAGATGAAGGCTCATTGTCTTCAACTGAAGTAATCCGATCCCGACCTGTTCCTTGTTGTGGGGAAGTCTCAGGACGCACTAGAGACATAACAGCACACCAATGTGGTTAAAAGCTATTAGTCTGCTTTATTGTTAAGCACTACTCTATTTATACATGTTAACAGAGCATTCTGCAAAACACTCTTTAACTGTTCACACAGGTGCTTAGCCAATCAGAGCCGTGAGATGTTCTTTCTTCTTCTGAAGGTGTCCTTGGTTCTCATGCCGCTTATCTTGCTCCGCAGCTGCTGCTCCGTGCAGTTTTTTCTTACGTTCCCATATTTCCCCCTTTTTTGTTTATTCGCAAACTTCTACCATACTATAAAATAATAACACTAATTATATTAATAATGCAATCATTATAACTCAATCAAGGCCTCGATTGACAAAACTATAAGTGTGAGAAAGGAGACAAGGCAAACATAGTATCATGACAAGAAATACTGTTAACCTACTAAAAAGAACAAACACATGTTTGGTCTGCAGCCCAACTTTCTGCAATCTGGAAATAAATCCCTGGCCCCATTCTGTGTTAATCTCTAACTGCTTTGAAAGAGGTCTTCAACTTTTATATATCTGAATATGATTTGAAAAAACACAAGATTTTG